>UELU01117591.1:0-14584 GCA_900490025.1 Megastigmus dorsalis | reverse complement strand
GGATGATCCTGGTCTTCTTGTTGTCGCGAGCGGCGTTGCCTGCCAACTCGAGAACCTCAGCGGCCAAGTACTCCATCACGGCGGCCAAGTAGACCGGAGCACCGGCTCCGACGCGCTCGGCGTAGTTTCCCTTTCGGAGCAGTCGGTGGATACGACCGACTGGAAACTGGAGTCCGGCCCGGTTCGAGCGGGTCTTTGACTTTCCCTTGACTTTGCCACCACCTTTGCCGCGTCCAGACATGTTTCAGTGAGTAGTTGCGTTACTTGGGTCAAGAACGAAACCAACGCAGAACTGATGCTCCGGACACTTGGCAGCCCCCTTTTATAGCGTACGGCGGAGCTTCTCCGCTCCAACGGCTGCGGCTCTTGCCTCGGCGGAGGGGAGAGCGACGCGCGGTTGGAGCGGGACCACTTCGCCGTACGCCATAAAAGCGGGCGCCAACTCCCGGCCCGGCATTCGGTTCCCGACCGTCGAACGTAAGCAATGGCACCAAAGGCAAGCGGAAAGGCAGTGAAGAAGGCCGGCAAGGCCGTGAAGAACATCACCAAGGGAGACAAGAAGAACCGCAAGAAGAAGAGGAAGGAAAGCTACGCCATCTACATCTACAAGGTGTTGAAGCAGGTCCACCCCGACACTGGCGTCTCCAGCAAGGCCATGAGCATCATGAACAGCTTCGTGAACGACATCTTCGAGCGCATCGCCGCTGAATCTTCCCGCTTGGCTCACTACAACAAGAGGTCGACCATCACCTCCCGGGAGATTCAGACCGCAGTCAGGCTCTTGCTCCCCGGTGAGCTTGCCAAACACGCCGTCAGTGAAGGCACCAAAGCCGTCACCAAGTACACCAGTTCCAAATGAATCGACAGTGACAATGACAATAACCAAAATCGGCCCTTTTCAGGGCCACCAAAAAGATCTAACGTCTGAACTGAGCCTTATAGTTACTTTGAACTAATTTGTGGTATTTTAACACAATATACAGGGTTTTTCGGTATTGAACGTTAAAAATGGTACCACGAGATAGAGGAGGAAATTCTAAGAAGTACGTAACTTTTCCGTTTTTCAATTAAGCGCATAAATTTTGAGTATATGGGTAATTGAAAGTTTAGAAAATCAGCTCGCGCCGGCGGCAGGAGAGAAAGTGGGCGGAGCTTCCGCGCTGTTAAGGCAGAAGCTTCCGCGGAACGAGAAAGAGAGCGCGCCTAACTCCCTGCTCTACTCGTTTAGCTGAAAACATACACTCACTGAGGGAAATTTAAAATAAATAAAAAACAAAAAAAAAGTAGTAAGAAAAAAATATTTTTAGGCTTTGATAATTTCAAATAAATTAAAAGCAACAAAGTTACAAAGGTAGTTGACCCGATTATCGACAGCGACCCGATTATCGATAGTTTTCTACAAATATTATATATCTTACTATAAACATAATAAGTATATATAAAAAAATTATTCTTGAAAGAAAAAATATCAGTTAAATGTTTAATACATGATTTGAATTACCAGCTCATGCAACGACTGGACAAAAAATAAAATGAAAGATAGCTCCTTCAACTCGATGCTGTCGGCCATTCTCGTTACGTACGGAGCTAAGTTCATGCGTGGAGTTCGGAGCGTCGTTCTAACGTGTTTTTAGTTTTTTATACTTGGAACCAAGCTAAATTATTATCACGTAATCATTATGGGCAAGGAGAAAAAGGTAGGATATAATTTGTTTATAAAGAATTAATTTAATCGCGTTATCGAGAACCCCGTCTTGAATTGCGTGTGTGTCACAATTCTCGATACCTTGAAAGTGTCGTGTAGCCTAACCTTAATTTTTCAGAGAAAATCTTCAAGAAACTGTTACTCTATAGCAGATTTGCAAAAAGCAGTAAATGAAGTGAAGAATAAAGGGAAATCAATATTTAGCGCAAGCAAGGCTTTCAATGTTCCTTATGCTACACTGCATTCCCGAGTAAAGGGAAAATTTCCTATTGTTACTCGCCCAGGGCCTCCTACAGTTTTAAGTGAAGTTGATGAAAGATCCTTGGTAGAGTGGTGTTTCAAAGTGAGAAAACAAGGTTTTCCAGTTTCAAAAGAAATATTGTTAAATTCAGTACAAAATTTTGTGGTAAAAACAGGAAAAGACACACCATTCACCAACGGAAGACCTTCTCGTCACTGGTATGAAGCATTTTTAAAGAGGAATCCAGATGTATCTGAAAAAGTATGTCAGAATCTTAATAAGGCACGAGCAAGTGTGACTGAAAAAAATATAAGAAATTGGTTCACTGAAATAGGATCATATATAGCTTCAAAAAACATTAATGATATTACTGCTGAAAGAATTTTTAATCTAGTTGAGTCAGCATTTTGTTTAAATCCTAAAAGTGAAAAAATGTTAGTGCGACGAGGAGAAAAAGCTTGTTATAGCGTATGTGGAAAGGAAAAAGAATGTTATACTACTTTGATAGGTGGCAACGCTGCTGGTAGTTTACTTCCAACAATGGTAATTTATAATCAAGAGAGAATCTCAGGTGATATAGCAATAAATTTTCCAGATGATTTTGTTATCGGCAAAAGTGACTCAGGCTGGATGACAAGTGAAATGTTTTACTCTTATGTTGTAAATCATTTATATCGATGGTGTGTTGAGAATCACATAATATTCCCAATCTTGTTGTTTATAGACGGTCATAGTTCTCACTTAACGAAAGCTCTCAGTGATTTCTGTCGTGAAAAGAACATTGAGTTGATTGGGCTCTATCCCAATGCAACTCACATCATGCAACCAATGGATGTTGCTTTATTTCATCCTCTTAAAAATTCATATAAAAATGCAGTTAGGAATTGGAGAATGGAAAATAATGGTGCAATATTGACAAAACCTTATTTTGCCAAAGTACTAAAAGCTGCTCTTGATATTTTGGATATTAAATCCATTTTTAACAATGGATTTAAAAGATGTGGTCTCTATCCATTTTCTCCGGATAATGTTAATTATGAAAAATTGATTTCCAAATCTAATGCTAGTGAAGTGCCTAATGAATCTACTGAAATTACGGCTGATAGAGAAGAAATTATTACACAAAATGCAACAGATAAACAAGATCCATTAATTTTTATAGAATCAAATATAAATTCAGATGTTCTACAGAAATTCAAAAATAACAATTCTCAAGAGTGGGCTGGTGAAATACAATATAAAGAGCTTTACAACTTTTGGTTGAGAGTATGCAAGAAGTCGAGTGAAAATAATGAAATGACAAATAGCTCCCCACCTGCAAATGCAATAAGCAACATTATAGCTGACGTGTTACATGAAAATGATTCAAGTTTATGGGAAGAAGTTTCTCATTACGATAACAGTAGTGTGATTGTTCAAGAACTCTCTGTAGGCGATACTAGTTACGATCCTTTAGAAGATTCTGATGTTGTAGTAGTTGATGCCATTCCAGTAAATCGAAATAGAGATGCAGTCGACAATGAGAATTTACCACCTAATATTGAGTTTCTCTCCAGCATTGGTCTCAAGGATTTAAATAGTACAGAAAATACTAATGTGGCTCAGCTAATTGGAGAATCAGATTCTAATAAAGTAATTTGTAGTATAAAAACAAAACATAAAATTATTAATATTATAGTCAAATAGCATATATTTTTTGTTAGGACGGATTTATTTGAATGTAAATTTATTATATTAAGTATATATTTATGTTATTATAATTATTCCATCCTAATAGATTTCTTATATTTTTACGAGTGAAAGTGTTTTAGATGTATGTACAGAGCATACTCAATATTTTCAATCTAGTAATAGTATATATATAAGTTATGATAAAATATGTAACGTAAATATAAATCAATCCAAAACTTCTTCGACAACATTATCTGAATGTGAATCTGGCACGATTAAAGCAGTCATTCCAACCTCTACATCTTGTATGACTACTCATATTTCAAGTACGTATAATTAATTACTATACAATAAGGATAAACATATCAGTAAGGATAACAATATAAGTACTAGCATTTTCCTACTTTTAGATTCGACTTCAAAGCAGAATCGGTGTTTGGGAGTACAGGAATTACAAATTATCTTTTTTATCCCCAAAAAAAAGAAAATGAAAAAGGAAAAAAGAGGATATTCAAACCTAAATTACCATTTGCCGCTACTGCTCCAGAATACAGAGCTTACAACGAAGCTAAAAAGGATTTGAGAACAGTTCAAAGAAAAGAGAGAAGTAAAATTAAGCAAGAGGTTTATGAAAATCTAAAGCAGATTAAATCTAAAAAAATTGATTTACAGAATCAGATAAAGGAATTACAGTTATCAATTGAAAAGCATAAAGCACAGAAAAAATTATTAGAGCTCGAGTTGAAAACAGAAACAATAGGTAAAGAGCGAATATCTTTAAAAGAAAAAATTGAACACTTAAGAATTCAGATTGACGAGGACTCACAGAAAAAACAACATTTAGTGATATAAAAAAAAATTTTCTTGAAGAAAAACAAAGAAGTAAAGTTTTATTTTTAAGTAGAAAACCATTGAGTAACATTGTTACAAACTAAACTGTTTTATTCTTAAATTTTTATTTAGCATTAATATTTTTGATCTCAATTAATGTTCCTATAATTTCTGTGTCTGAGAGATTGTCAAAAATTATTGTTACCTTAACTGAAATTTAATTACGTTTATTATTATATTTATTTCTGTTTTATATTAATAAAATTATATAATTTTAATAAAAGTATAATTTCTGTCAAAGAATCTATAAATAACTTGTCAAAAAAGTAAAATCTAACATAACCCTTAACCTACAACCATAATTTTCAGAGCTATCGAGAATTGGGTGTCGACTATCGACAACTGTTCCCAACTTTAAATTGATTATCGACAATTACTACATCGCGTTTTTTTTTCAACATCATTTTTAAGATAAAGATGCGGTCATTTTTATTCTTTCTTTTTCATTTAATTAAAGAAGACCCTTCTTTAAATTCGCGCACGGAGCGATCTAACTGCCAGCCCGTATTCGGGACTTTTACCTGCTATAGAAAAATATCAGGACCTATAATCATCGTCTCAAACTTTTCCAGATTCGAAATTATTTTATAATTAACAACATTCGTCACTTTTAAATCATACAGTTTTATATTGTGGGAGCTCGGCTCCCGGAGATGTTGTAGCTGGAGAGAAGAGAATAAATTAAGACTCGTGTACTGCAGAGTGATTTATTCTGTAGGTAGGTCGGAGCTAGTCTGACTGACTAGAGATACAGTGCTTATAGCACATTGGCTCGGTTGGCATGACGCCTGCGCAGAGGCGCTTACATGTGAACTCGCTCACTTACTTGATGTGTCAGTGGCGTTACTCGCTTGCTCGGGTGAAGTTAGTTCCCACAATACTATTACGTTTTTGCTGACGATATCGTTTCTACGCCACCAGGAGGTAGATATCTCAGCGCGTCTTTTAAGTGGTTTCCCCATATGTTAATATAGGCCTATCCAGTCACGCAAAAAAAATATATTAATAATCAATTATTAACCATTAAAAGTGTAAAGCAGCCGCTACAAGCTTTTAAGGATTTATAAATATATGCATATTAATATTCTTTTTCTCGCGCTTAACTATATACATATTTATACATTTACATATTTTTTACATATTTACATGCTTACATAGTTATATCGGTATGTAAATAGGTATTGAAATATATTTACTTGTATACATATTTTAATAATGTTTAATAATATTTTAAAAAAGTATTTAGACTTACCCCAACAACTTACCTTACAAATATCCTCTGTCCTCGTCTATCTCAAGTTTAAAAATGTTATCCTATATCCAATGGTGTAATGAATCCTTATCTAAAATTTTAAATTTATTTTAATAATCCTGACATTGTAGTGTATTATTTTTTCATATATACAATCGAAATAACATTACTTCTGGTCAAAATATTTTAGTAATTATCTTCACAATGCCTCAATCAATGGAAATATTTATTGCAGAAATAGCATACGTAGTCAGCCATACCTATACGTTGCCTTAAATCGTCGTCTGTGCACATATTTAAACATCTTTCATGAGTAAAACGGTTGTAAACTGTGCACAGCTTGTTGTTGTTCTTCTACGATCGGAAGCACAACTGACATGTATATAGCACATAATTGGACTTCTCTAAAAGCTTCTTGGCGACCAAATCCCGGTGATTATCTGGGTTAAAATTGAAATCAAAGGGTATGTTCCGTCCTATGCAGTCCTTGTAGTACATAAGGAACATGCCGCAATTGTAATTGTCATTTGAAGATTGCAAGGGCCGACTCGATTGGTAATGCAGCTCCTTCCATTTGATGTTTGATGTCAATGGGTGTTCTGGATACTTCCAGCAATCCTCCAAAAACTTCCGGAAACTATCATGGACTGTGCGTTCATCTCTATGTCCTTTCGGGTCGATGTTATACACAGCTTTCTTGTCCATATCTACAATATATAAACACCAATGATTGTGCAGTAGATAAGGCATAAATATCTTGCAGGTTATACCTTTCTTCAAATTGAACATAATCCACTCGCTGGGTTTCGGAGTTCCCGAGAGAGCGAAAATGTTGATAGTAACTCCAGTCTCTACGAAAGTTACATCGGTCCATTTGGTTGTTAATAAAATCTATTAATTATGTACCACAAAATACTAAAATAATAATAAACAGCGTAAATATCATATAAATATATAAAAAAATGTAGTGCATCGTATACTTTTGTACAGACTGTACCACAATATAGATATACTTGTACAATTATAACATATCTTTGAATTGCAGTATCTTTGAAATTGGTACTGCAAGCCCTGATAATTTTTATGTGTATCTATTCCTTTTTAAGTCTAGTATGATATACTAGTTTTTGGTAAAAATCTGCTTATAATTGACACTGCAAAGATTAAAATACATCATATTGGTACCCCTATTTTGAAAAATGGCTATGCAGAAAGCAGGTCGTAGAGAACTTTATGTTCAATTTCGAGAAAATTAGTCTATAATTGATTTTTCCGTGAACGTTCTTAAGTCCTAGTATATAGTTGTTTGGGTAACGCAAGAGCAGTTTTAAATCTCAGAAGAACCTCGGAAGAGCTGGAGAAAAATTTCTGAGATGATATCGGACCCAAAAAAGTTTGAACATCTTTTTCTCTTGACTGAGTACGCAAATGTATTTAAAAATCTTTCCTCTACTTAGTGCTCAGTTTTTACTTATATATAGAGTTCGTTTTAGAAGATATACGATCCGAAAAGTTTGAAAAGACAAATGAGAAGTATAAAGACTTGAAGTCGCGCTCAGACTAGCGCATATTTTTCTTTGCTGTGTTACCGTGCGCCGTAATTATAGCTGTAACTTTTAATATAATACGTAATGGCTAATTGTAATTGTTATTCTAAACAAATTTCAAGACTTATTGTACACGTTTTAGTGAATAAACTTGATCGTGTTTGTTAGATTATCTATTCATAATCATTTAAATTTATTTTATTTGTTTATGTATAACTACTTATTTGTCTAAACAACTTTTGTTCACGAAAATCAAGTTGATATTTAAAAAATCGAAAAGCAGATACAAAATATATAAATTGCTATTTGTGTTATTATTATAGAGAACATGAAAATAATGCAAAAATAACAGGCATTAAACGAAGCGTCTTCCCTGGTAGAAATGTTAAGGAGTTCTTAACCAGTTTTTAGCTAGATTTTTTAAATATTTTGAATTTCCATTATTATCTCTGGATCTGGGGCCTGCATAAAAGTTAGACACTATATAATTGAAAGTTAGTTCAAAACTGAACAATATAATTCGTGATATATGATATTTGAAAGTATATTGTTCGCTTAATAGTCACAAAACATTGCCATCTGATTAATACGTTGACAAGTCAAACTCGTCAATTTTCTACGAGGGTTCTCAAATGTATATCACGTAATTATATCGTGTATTAAAAGATATTCGTACTTCATGCCGTTGACAATAGTACCGTAAAATATGAGATAGACGTCTTGAGGAGCTGGAACGAGACAAAGAAAGACCATTAATCAATGAAGCTTCCTCTTTTTCAATATCGGCCAAACTTACAGCCCCAAAAGTCTTCATGGAGAGCACACATAATTTTCCAGCAGTCAGGTGACAAGGATGCCATGTTCGTGTCATGATTAATTTCGTGAATTTTCTAGCGTTTGTAGATATCAGGTACCATTCCCCAAAATATCTGTTATACGTCATAGGCCTTTAGCAGGTATATATGATACGTCCTTGAAAAAGACTCGTTTAACGAATAACAGGATTAGGCAAAACACTTACGCGGAGTTAAATACACGTTCGCTACTGTCGATGATTAATTGGCCAACCCAGTGCAGGTATAACAGGTGAATAAGTGTACCAATGAAAAATGTAGAAATTCGCAAAATCTTGTAAAAGTCTTTGTAAATGTATAACATCTGAAAATCCAAATTTGTAACGTTTTGTTTTCATAGTGAAAAATAGCGTTTTTTGTTTATAACTCATACAAAAAAAAATTATGAAAATTATGAATTCTAATAAAAAAAAATTTAAGAATTCTCATAATAAAAACAAGAATTATGAATTCTTCAAAGAAAATCTTTTGTATATATAAAGATAATTTTAGTGGGTAAGACGAATGTCGCGGTATCCTCCTTCAAACTTTTATCTTTCGAATAGCGGAGAAAGTGTATATAGTGCTTCATAAAATCACGACTTTATTGTACACTACGTATCAAGAGAGTGTGCCAAAAATCGGAGAAGGTTATACTATATGGCTATACTATACTACTATAGTATAAACTATACTGTATGGATGTGAAAGACAAAAGTAATAAAAGCGTATGCTCCTCGTACCTCACAAATTTTTCGCGCTTATTTATCGTTGAAAATCGTTTCAAGACCGTTTCAAGAAAAGGTACTATAGTCCGCATATATTAAGTAGAAATTGTCTAGTATAATCAGCCACATTATCATCATTATAACAATTGAATAGAATAAATATTGTTTCCGCTATAATTGATATATATATATATATGCGTGCGTGGGTGCGCGCGCGTGTGTGCGTACTATGTAATTTTAACGTTTCACTCACGTAAAAGAATATTCCGGCTAATCCAATAACAATCATCGTTTGTATTATTAGAAAACACATGCTGAACAAATCTTCCAACAACCTGCAGCAACTGCAAAATAAACGTACCTAACTGTATTCATTTCCATGTTTTGTTAAAAATCAGTGGCTATAATTACGACTCGTATATCAGTACTGTACTATATAGTTTTATTGTGTAAAGTAATAGCTTTGGTTAAGTCACGTTGAACAATCTCGTTGAGTCTCAATTCGATTGCCGATTGATTATGCTTTTCCGATCTCGCCATAGTCTCCAATCTGTAACTTGAGCGCGAATTTAATATTCATTATACCAAATAAAACTGTAAATAATGCTGCATCCACTCAAAATATTTAAGTACTATGTCAACGTAATATTTATCGGTAGATATCGGTAAAATTTGTAATAGCGATTATTGTACAATTTTTACAGTGCCTACGGGTAAGGACTACGTTGTTATTCATAGTCAGTGTACCACGTGATGGCAAACAATCCACAACTATGCTTCACGGCAGCTACGTAGATCGTGTCCATGGCTGCGAACAGAGTTGTCGCGAAGAAGTAGACGAGAAAGCTGTGCATGCAGCTTTCAAAATGATAATCGACCTGATTGAAGAACAAATAGTCCGCGTGGAATGGCATGAGCGGAGGGTGGGAGCCATTATTCACTGGGTAAATAATGTCCAGAAAAGTTGGCAGGAATGGCATCATGTTGTACGTTGCCCATGCACAGTATAAGTAAACTAAACAAATCGGTGATTAATTTTAATTCGATAATTTTTTTTAATTAAATTTTATTGTATTTTGCAGTTGTCAGAGCGAAGTGAAAAAAAAAACAAACATAATAAATAACATAAGTAGGTATTTTTTATCTTTACGACAGTTCAAACTAAATGAACAAAGCGTTTCAGTTGATTTGAAATTCTATTTTACGTTATATTGTTTACCTGTATAAAATATGACTAAAAAACGCCCTTCCTCGCCATATTGAGCTAATATTTGACGTTCGTTTTGATCCGTGACTTGTTGCCAGTCATTAGCTATTTGTGTAAATAAAATTTGAAACTATTGAGAAAAATATTAGAGATTAATGTTGTCTTATATATTTGAATATGATTTTTTTCTTATTTTTCTAATTGTCTTTTAACGTAGCAATTTTTGTTAAGGCTAAATAAGGTTACAAAAAATTGAACTAGCTTCTGTACTTTACTACTGTACTGTACTGTACTGTACTACTGAAGTTAAATGAATGTAAATTTCTCAGAACCAATAAAATAGTAGTAAACAAATTTGACTTACCCTTGAAGCGCTCATAAATGACACTGCATATTTCATGATACAAACAGATAAAAACATGATAGAAATAGAGTTTTCTACAACGATGTAGAAATTCCTCTGATATGTCAGAGTTATAATCTAAACATAATTGATACCATTATCTCGTATACATCAATTTAAAGCAATCTGTATTTTTTACTAGCTTACCATCGGTGTAAGTATAGAACAATGCAGAAGATAAAATAAGATAGAGCATATTCGTCTTACAGATGGATTTTGGTAGGGCCATAATCCTACAACTTCCATTAAAACCTTACAACTCTTGTAATATCTACTTTCAAAAATATCCATATTTGATTAATATTGTCCTACAAAATTGTATGTTTGTTTCAAATCTGCATAAGTAATTTATTATAAGTAAGAAATGGATGAATGATCTTTGACTTGAAATAATAGATTACTGAAATGATTAGCACATTTAATGAATATAAGAAAAACCAAACATTTTAATTATTGCAATCCATGTTTATACACTTATCTAAAACTTTTTACATATAAACGCAGTTCTATGCCAATTTAATAGGTACTTGTTTTACATTGTCAAAAAATGCATTTTACATCTAAAGCCTAAGTTATTATTTACCTATATTTTAAGTGGGAAGCTTATTGTTACGAAATTTTCCTGATATGTTTTGAAAGTTTTATTCTGTTTACGTAAAAAAATATTCACTTAATTTCTTTGTAATGTATTTATATACGTTTCTAAAGTAGGTATACGAACTCCAAATTCTTATATACCTCTTCTATTGGCTAGGCTTAGTGTAAACAATATAAGTATGGTTCCATTATGTGAAGGATACCATACATACTTGTAGACCCATCAGGATAACAAGCCAACATATTTTCTCCCAATTTTTTTTTCAATATCAATTTTTATTACTACATATATTACATGGTCAATAAAAACCGATTATTTAAAAGATCTAATTTATTCATCGGAACATAAAACGCATAGGAAAATCGACAACGAAAAAAGGCTAATTAATTATATAATTATGCTTTGGTTAAAAAAAATCTTATAACTATCTTTTAATACATATTCTTTGCTAAAGTATTTTGCTCGTTCTCCATTTTCATACTCTAAGTTAGATATCTTTAGTCGATCATATGAGGACCATTGGATACGTAATGGATGGTAAAACAAAAAAATCTTTTTCAGTTGTAGAAAGTTATATAATTTTGTTTTGTGTATTGAAAATATATAGCTTGAAGAAATCTTCTCTATATTACTGATTTTGATCAACGAAATTGTCTGTTTTCTATGAGCTGTAATTAGCGCTAATAAGACCACTAGTTTTTCTGTTAATTCTGGTAATTTTAGTTTTTCTAGCGGATAAATTTGCGATAATCTTGACAAAACTGGTTCTAAATCGTACACTCTATCGTATTTTGGCCTCGTTGGCCTGTCATTGAAGACCCCCTTTAATACTCTACTTATTATCGGATTTCTACTTATTTCATCCCCCGCGATTAGGGCTAATGCCGATCTAGCCGTATTAAGCGTACCAAATGAAGTTCCTTCCTTGTATTTAGCGCTTAACCAAGATACAACTATTTCAGTCCTTGGATTAAACATATCACAGTTTTTATCACTACAGAAGGTTGCCCATTCCCTAAGGGGTTTACAATACTGTTTTAATGTTGCCTCAGATACTGACTTGATCATTAACTCTATAGTTTGGTTATCGATACCTTTTCTTTGGTAAGCCTTCCAGATAATATTCCTGCCATCAGCCACATCCTCGAAGACAGCGGATGGCGGATCTTCCTACAAGGAGATAAGAGCAGATTATTATTTGGTTTAAAAAATATGGGGTTTTTTACTAGCATAGCATTCCAGAGTGGGAACCATGGCTGTGAAGGCCAATAGGGTACGACTAAGATTCCTTGGGCTTGGTCATGTTGAATTTTTTGTATTACTCTTAAAATTAAGGCGAATGGATTTGAATCCGCTCCATTGTAAAGTAAATGCGTCTACGCAATACGCTTCTGGCTCTGGTTGCCATGAGCAATATTTTATACATTTTCTGTTAGCTCTGTATGCAAATAGATCAATATCTATCCAACCAAATCTTTCTATGATAATCTCAAATGCCCATGAAGCTAACACCCATTCAGTGTCTATATTGTTCATTCGAGAAGCCTGATCTGCTTCAACGTTTTCCTTTGAAGCGATGTATGACGCAAATACCCATATATTGCGTTGTTCGCATAATTGCCAAATTTGTCTTGTTACTGAATTCAGACCTGGATACTGGATACCGCCCATCCTGTTTATGTAAGATACTGCCGTTGTATTATCGATTCTCAACAATAAATCGCAATCCTTCTTGTCTTTGGCGAAACAACGGAGACCAAAGAATGCCGCTATTAATTCCAATACATTGATGTGATTTTTAAGTTCGTTTTCGTTCCAATTTCCATAAGTCACTTCCCCATTGCAAACGACGCCCCAACCGGTCCTCGATGCATCCGAAAAAATTTCCAATTCAAAATTATGTTTGCGAATTGGGTTATTACCTACTAGAATCTTGGATTGCCACCAGTCAAGGTCTGAAGATAGCGAATGAGATAATATCATACTTTTGTTATAATCGCCATTACTTCTTAATAAGTTCAAATATTTCTGCCGTTCGAGACTTTTTGAATACATCCATCCATATTGAACAGCTGGACATGCCGTCACAATGCAATCTACCAGGCTTGCAAACTCTCTAATACTACAACCTTTTTTCTCTCTTATGGCTTTAATAAACTTGAAAATCTGATGTCTTTTCTTTTCTGGCAACTCTATAGTCATGTTCTCTGAATTTAAAATAAGGCCTAGGAACTGACATTTCATTTGTGGGACTAGATTACTTTTGGAAGCATTCACTATAAACCCCAGGCTTTCCAGAGTTTGTAGAGTTGTGTTTACATTTCTCGAACACTCCTCAAATGTTCCACCAAAGCACAACCAATCGTCTAGATATACAACCGATATAAAACTTTTGCTTCGCAAAAAATTTGTAACTGGTTTCATAATTTTTGTATATAGCCATGGAGCTACATTCAGTCCGAATGGGATGCACTTCCATTCAAATATTTTGTCTTGACAAATAAATCTTAAAAATTTTGGCTTTTCCTGTGTACTGGAATCAGTAAATATGCGTCCTTTATATCTATTGATGCCATGTAACATTCTTGACTAGTTAACTTTACCGCCGTTCTAAAGTCCTCCATTTTAAAATGTTCGGTTGTTAAGAATTTGTTGAGTTAATTTAAATTTAAAATAAATCTGAGTTTCCCATTCGACTTAGGAACAAAAAAATATGTGGAAATAAATTGATTTCTACAAAATGATACTTTTTTGATTGCCCCCAGAGCTAACAGGTTATCCACAACCTCCTGCAAGAAGGGTTCGTCTTTTTTATTTAAACAATTCTTTTTTGGGATTTTCTTTTGAACAAGCGTGGTCTTAAAATTTAATTTACATCCGTTTAAACTTCTTAGAATAAAGGAATTAGGCGTTATTTCGGACCAAGCATCCAAAAAAAATCTTAGTCGACCGCCTATCTTGCTTACCGTATTTATTTTTTGTTCGATGTTGACGGATAAGATGGCGGCTGGCTGCTCTGGACCCGGCCGTGATTCGGCGATCGATTCCTGCTCTGCCATCGGTGTTGCGCAGGATATCTCTGGAAGTTCGTGTTCCTGTAGCCCGCCTGCGGCTGGCCTCGTGGGTTTGCAGACGGGCCTCGCCAGTTTAAAAATGATGATGCTTGAAATACAGGTTTTTTCTTTTCGCTCACTTGGGACTTCGTGGACAACCCTAATTTTTCGACTGCCTTGGCGGATTTTATTCTTTGAGATAGTTCTGATCCAAACGAGAATTCTCCCGTGTCGAATTTTTCCAAAATAGATCGGGCACTTTTGTCTATATTTGGATATAAAAAAGCTTTTCTTGCTTTTGCCAACTGACTAAACAACTCGCACTTCAGCTTGCCTGAATCTACTAAAGTTGTTAGTAGTTCTTTTGTCTCGATCTCTTTCACCGAACTGTTAAAAAGCATTGAGATTCCTGTACCCAAAGCCGACGAACTAGCGCCGCTTAATTCGGAATCTGC
>UELU01117524.1:0-13003 GCA_900490025.1 Megastigmus dorsalis | reverse complement strand
GAGTTAAGGCTTAGAATTTGTGTAGGTTTTTCATTTAATTCTTGTTTAATAATATTATTTTCAGATTTAAGTTTTGGGATCTGCTTAGAGTTTTCTTTTAAAACTTGTTTTATACTTTCATTTTTGGATTTAGTGATTTGCGTATAATTTTCGTTTAATTCTTGCTTTATAATTTCATTTTTTGATTTCGGAATGTGCGTAGAATTTTCTTTTAATTCTTGCTTTATAATTCTTTTACTCGAGTAAGATTTTGATTTAGATTTTGAATTTGAATTTGCTTCCATATTAGTACTTATATTACAATCATAATTCGTATTCAGACTAGTATTAGAATTCGAATTCGTAAGGTAATTAGCAATTAATACAGGATTGGAGATTGAAGAATTTGATTTAGATTTAGTATTTGGATCTATGTCCGTATTTGATTTTGATTTAGCACTTGGAATTATATCCGAATTTGATTTCGATTTAGTATTTGGAATTATATCCGAATTTGATTTTGTTTTAGCCCTTGGAATTATATCTGAATTTGATTTTGATTTAGCACTTGGAATTATATCCGAATTTGATTTCGATTTAGTACTTGGAATTATATCCGAATTTGATTTTGTTTTAGCCCTTGGAATTATATCCGAATTTGATTTCGATTTAGAGTTTGATTTAGAATTTGCTTTGGAGTTTGATTTAGAATTTGATTTGGAGTTTGATTTAGAAACCGAATTCGCGTCCGAATTTGATTTTGTTTTATTTATTGAATCCATTTCAGAATTCGATTTTGACTGTTTTTGAAAAATTTAAATTCTTTTCAGAATTCGATTTTCCTATTGAACCCAACCCAACCCATTTCAGAGTCCGATTTTGACTGATTTATTTCCGGTTTTGTTTCAGAGTTATAATATTCTGTGTTTGTACTTCCTTACCTCTTTTCGAACTCCTGACCCTTTTCCTCAATTTTATGGCTCCTTTGTTTCTGGGTTGTGAGTGCGTCCTCAAGTTTTCCAGCTGTGTCACTTACAGCTTTTAAACAGCGCACTTCTGCTTGTTCATTATTTTCTACGAACGAAATTTCTTGTGCTCCGACTACTAGTTTTCTGTTTAGATAGTCTATTTTGGCTCCTCGTTGAGCAAAGAAATCACTGCCTAATAATCCCTCTTCTTTAATCGGAAAATTATTTTCCACGATATGAAATTCTATTAAGAAATTTGGAAATTGTATATTTATTTTACCGAGCGTAAATATGCTGTTATTTGTGATCCCTTGTAATTCTAGAAAATTTGATTTATTGTTACATTTGTAACGGTATATTACTCGTTACAAGAATAGCCTAGCTAACCTAGAGCGAACAGCCCACTCGAACTATCCTAACTAAACTAAATCTAGCACACTTAGAACTAGAGAGCGAGCTCTTCCCATTGTCTTGCGTAGATCCCCCGAAGCAGCTGAAGATGACGAAAGGTAGCCTTCCCCTGGGTAGGGACGGTCCCACTGCTCCTAGGCGCTTGCCTCTTCATGGACCCTCGTCTATGGTCCACTCGTAGTCACGAACACCTGTAAACAGATAAGAAGACACATGTAAAGATCTGAAAAATACAAAATAAGGATTGGAAACATGCCTACCTTCTCAAGAGAAGAGAATACTCTCACCACCTCTGCACACTCGAATAAGAAATACACAGGATTCAGGATACTCGCTGTCATACCTACAAAATAGATGATAATATGAAATATCGGTTCGAATACAATAAAGGATTGGACTTATAGTTCTCCTTCTCAGTCGTCTACATCAGCTGTCATCAAGAAACAGCAGCAGCAAGACACAGACAAGAAGAAACCCTCAGCTGTGAGCTCGCACGGCCTGTCCAAAACCTGTAAATAGAAATAATATACATGAAATAATTATCGAAACTTGAATTACGAAAGGAAAATAGATTACCTTTGCACTCGTCCATCGTAAAAGCTGGTAGTAACTGGAAGAAACCTCTGGAAGCAGAAAGAGAAATCACCAACTACCAGGATGGATTGACAACAGCTGCGCTGCACCTGGAAACACACAAAATAAACAGAATATTAGCAGCAGATTCTCAAAACTCTCTTTTATAATGATTAGATCTCACCTAGAAGAAGGAGCAGCAAGAAGAAACTCTCCAACGTCGAAGCAGTTAAGCAGAGTAAACACTGGAAAGATGACACCTAACCTCGAAATCAGGATCTGCTCGTATCTCGCAGACGGTTGGCTGCATCGGTTCCAAATCTTCAGAACTTATAAAGCGGCACTCACTGAAAGAACATCTGAAGAATCAGCACTTCTTCTCGTGTACTTCCTTTACACGAAGAGAATCAAAAAGTGCACTCGAAGCCGCATACACTCACAACACAGAGAGAGACAGAAACATCAGAAATAGCAGCGCGTAGCAGCACAGCAGTAGTCGCGAAGATGCGCGACCCTAGACGAAGCGGAACGAAGGAGAGGCAAGCGGGCGACGGAGCAGGGGACAAGCTCGCGGAACGAACCGACTCGCGAGCACTTGATGCTTCGCTCTGTCTGTTCGCTCCGGGACGCCATTAGAGCAAGACTTGCATCGTCGAAATCGGAGAGAGATTAGAAATCGTCGCATTCTCATTACCACGTGCCCTCAACCATCGCACTTATCGAAATCTTGAGAGGCTTCAACGTCGTTGTAAAATGCGAGCTGCCTCGTCATTAAGTGCGCTTGCAGCATTATTATCAGTATTCATGCTTGCTTAAAAATTATGCAAGGAAAATCTTCGCCCATTAAATATTGCACTAATCCGTTTTAAGGAGGGGCCCCCACTTGTTACGTCTAGGGAGCGTAACGAAGAAGAAAGATAGACTTGAGTTGCACACAATTAAATTGACTCGTCAGTGACGGAACATTGACTTGAATATAAAAGTTTCTCCAGTTTGCGTCGAGCGCACGGATGGGCGGCAATAATTCAATAGGCGTAGATATACCAAGAGGTCAATTTGAAATGGTAGTGCGCGGGGCGCGTAGCTTACTTTGATTTAATCGCAGGGAGCTGAGTGAATGTGATGTTGCAAGGCGTCTTTCCAATGCTGCTGTAGGTCCTCCTTCTGCTGAATGGGTGTGGCGTGCGGAGAGCGAGGTGCGCGTAAGTTTTATTAATATAAAAAGATAATCGGGAAAAGGTTGAACCTTTTTTAAACGTTTGTTAATAAATTATTCCGTAATTATATTTGTAAACTACAATTACTACTTTATTACTACTTAAAACCCGATTACAATAATTTGTTACAAGAATTAATTTTAATGTTGCACGCTCGATACAAGTGAAGTAAAATATAAAAATCTAACTGCGCGGTACAATTCTTACAACGAGTCGTGCGGAGACGATGTGTTATTTCCAAAAAACCGAACAGTTAAGAGAGCGATCATAGTTGCGTCTCTCCTTTTATTGGCCTCTAGATCGTACACAATGAGGGAGGAATCATAGTTTTGGAATTTCTGGAAAAGAGGAGGGTGAATGTTAGATGCGGAGTCCGGGTATATGAAGGCACAAAGGTGCATTAGAATCTTACCTGATTGGTTAGTCTTCCTAACGTTACTACCATATACGGTTATCATTCTTGGGCGAAAATGCAAATGACATCCGGTGGTGGCGCATTTCCCCTGTACTTGAACTGCGTAAATTCGTAGCTAGCCGTATACATTTTTTATACTGGTTGCTTGCGCCGGCGGATCACGGAAGTATGCCCATCGTGAGTCAGCTGATGCTTGTAGGTAACTGGAAGTAGTTTAGGGAGTTACCCTGAGATGAGGTAAGGTGTATGGCAGTTGGTACGGCAGTGACCTTCCTCGTCAGCTGTTGGTACGTCAGTTGAGATGCGGCGTTGCGTCTTTCGGTTAGTTCCGCAAGACGCGACAATAGATACAGCAGAAGATAATAATGGAGAAAACCTGGATGTTATGTTACCTACCGAATTTATTAATTCGCTTACACCTAATGGACTTCCATCGTACAAAGAAATACCATTTAATATGTGCCGAAAACAATTTCCCATTCGATTAGGTTACGCAATGAAAATAAATAAATCGCAAGGGCAATCGCACAATGAACTTGGTACCAATCTACCAACACCAGTGTTTAATCATCGGCAGTTATACGTTGCTCTTTCGAGAGCAAAGAGCAAGAAAAGTTTAAAATAGTTACTATTGAACAATGCAACAGTAGAAAGCGACAAATTAAAGCATAAACACAACATTTACACTAAAAACATTGTATACAAAGAAATATTGTAAATAATATAATACAAAATGCTGATAACAATAATAAAATTTTATAGAACATCAATAGCATTTCAATAAATGTGTGCGCCGAAAACCAAAAAAAATTACAAAACGGCAGCAGCATGCCAATGCATGCGTTGAAAACAATAATAAAATATTATAGAAAGGCAGTAGCATTTTAATAAATGCATGCGCCGAAAACCAAAAAAAAATTACAAAACAGCAGCATCATGTTAATGCATGCCCTGAAAACAATAATAAAATATTATAAAACGGCAATAGCATTGTAATAAATGCATGCGCCGAAAACAAAAAAAATTACGAAACGGCAACAACATGTTGAAGCATGCGCTGAAAACCAAATAAAAAATACGAAACAGCATCAGCATGTTAAAGCATGCGTCGAAAACAAAAAAAAAATTACGAAATGGCAGCAGCATATTAAAGCATGCGCCGAAATAAAAAAAAAAATTATGAAACGGCAGCCGCATGTTAAAGCATGCAAAAAAAAAATTATGAAACGACAGCAGCATATTGAAGCATGCGCTGAAAACAATAATAAAATATTACGAAACAACAGCAGCATGTTAAAGCATCCGCCGAAAACAAAAAAAAATTACGAAACGGCAACAATATGTTAAAGCATGCGCCGAAAACAAAAAACATTAATAAACGGCAGCAGCATGTTAAAGCATGCGCCGAAAACAAAAAAAAATTACAAAACGGCAACAACATGTTAAAGCATGCGCCGAAAACAAAAAAAAAATTACGAAATGGCAGCAGCATGTTAAAGCATGCGCCGAAAACAAAAAAAAATTACGAAACGGCAACAACATGTTAAATCATGCGCCGAAAACAAAAAACAATACGAAACGGCAGCAGCATGTTAAAGCATGCGCCGAAAACAAAAAAAATTACCAAACGGCAGCAGCATGTTAAAGCATGCGCCGAAAACCAAAAAAATTATGAAACGGTAGCAGCATGTTAAAGCATGCGTCGAAAACAAAAAAAAAATTACGAAATGGCAGCAGCATGTTAAAGCATGTGCCGAAAATAAAAAACGCCAAAATGGGATCCTCCTTAATATAATATAAGATTGTATTACATTTTCAACTAGAAAGTTGTACCATTTTTGATAATTATCTTTCAAATTATTAAGTATTGAATGCAGCTTCTGGAATTTCTGAACGCGCAATAAAATTTATTAAAATTTTAATATTTCTGATAGCCCATGGTTTGTAATATGCTTCCATGTATTACTATTAATTATTCTTACTAAAGTCTATTTTAATACTCTATTTAGTAATGTAATCAGAAGATTTGAACTATAATAAAAACAAAGAGATCAAGTAAAAATTGAGGAAGCTAATTGCAATGTCAGGCTCCTTATTACTCTATACTGCTAGAATGATTTATAAATACATGAATCAATATAGCAATATAGAGTAATAAGGAGCCCGGTATTGCATTTAGCTTCCACAAACTTTTTTTTCTATCTTTTTGAATTCTTATTCAAATCTTTTAATCAACTTTACTCATTTAAGAAAATTGTTTATTGTAGTGACAAAATGTTTATGATCAATGATATATTTGTTAAGCTCTTTTTTGTGCGATACTTTAATTGTAGAATCTTAGATTGTATCGTGATATTTTTTTTGTAATTACTTCCATCACCATAAAAAACTAATTGCAAGTTATTCTCCCCTGTAGAATCTGAAATTACTTGAAATCTGAGATTACCGCTATGGGTAAGGGGCAATCTGACTACACCTTACCACCAAAAACTTAAACTGCCCAACGTTTTCAGCCTCCTCTGGCTCCTTTTCAGGGACACTTTTTGTTTAACATCTTATATTTAATATTGTATTACATTTTCAACTAGAAAGTTGTACCATTTTTGATAATTATCTGTGACGACACGCTCATATGTGCGCGCGCAGTCGCGAAATTCAAGCGGCCAAGATAAGACACGCTGCGAGCGCGAGCGAAATCGTGCGTACAGTAGAACCAGCGTTGCCTAGCGACGCTGGTGACGTCACACCGCTACTGATTGCCGCCGATTTGAGAGCCTTTATAACGCGGCGTAAGCTCTTAAATCGACAGTATTCGCCTGGTGCTTCAGGCTTGTAAGAAGTTCCTTCACGCCCGAAACTCCTAGAGTCCAACCAAACCGACTATCTGGTGCCCCAGTAGCCGAGTTGGAAAGACCCGAGCGAAATACCCTTATGGCCAGGGTTAGGCCGTTACACAGGTACTCCTGGTGACGGTATAACCATCAGGCCCCATCGTCCTGGCTAGTTCTAAGGCGCCCCTTGAACTAGATAGAACATGGGGTACATTGAGCCCCCCCCCCCTTCTATACGTTTCACCTTTGGTCACTGCGCTGGTGCTCCAGGGAGTGAATAAAGGCTACCGTGGCTACCTCTTCCCCTCCACCTGTGGTGCCCCAGGGTGAAAGGGACGAGAGTCGACCAACGACACGTGAGGCGCTCCTCCGTGCACACCAGCCCTTTACAACCGATATCCGCCGTTTTAGCCTACATTTAGGCAGTATACTCGCGTTTTTGTAAAATGTCGGTAACTGAGGTGCCCCTCGTTACCGACGCTAATAATATATCATCGTAGAGACATCACGTCTGGACTGGTACCTTAGTTAGGACTACCAAAATCCGAATCCGTAAGGTGTCAGTAATTGGGTCACCGTGTCCCAATTACTGGATTCACCCATATTCGCGTATAGAAGCCCCGTCAGAGCACACATAACTTATTCGCGCTGGAATAGCTCGTCGGAATCACGTACTAGCCGCATAATTGTAAAACTAAACTGAGGATCGCAATATGATCCTGATATATGATAATATGATGATTACAACTCGTCATATTTTTTACTTTGTTTCAGACATCTCTAAATGTCCTCCACCACCAGCTATGGAATAAATATTTTATTTTTATTATTCTTTATAAACAGTTCTACTATTTATTCACGAGTTCACCCCTTCCCTAAAACCCTGGTTTACTCGAGCATCGGGGGGAAGGTCTTAACGTTACAATCTTTCAAATTATTAAGTATTGAATGCAGCTTCTGGATTTTCTGAACGTGCAACAAAATTTATTAAAATTTTAATATTTCTGATAGCCCATGGGTTGTAATATGCTTCCATGTATTACTATTAATTATTCTTACTAAAGTCTATTTTAATACTCTATTTAGTAATGCAATCATTTTTAATTCTTAAAATACAATCAATAATTTTATTTAAATTTCAAGAAGATTTGAACTATAATATAAAAAAACAGATCAAACTAAATTTGAGAAAGCTAAATGCAATGTCGGGCTCCTTATTACTCTATACTGCTATAATGATTTATCAATACATGAATCAATAAAGCAATATAGAGTAATAAGGAGCGGGATATTGCATTTAGCTTCCACAAACTTTATTTTTTCTGTCCTTTTTGTATTCTAATTCAAATCTTTTAATCAACTTTATTCAATTAAGAAAATTGTTTAATGTAGTGACAAAATGTTTATGATCAATGATATATTTGTTAAGTTCCATTTCGTACGATACTTTAATTGGAGAATCTCAGATTGTAACGTGATATTTTATTTTAATTACTTCCATCACCATGAAAAACTAATTTTAAGCTATTCTCCCCTGTAGAATCTGAAATTACTTGAAACCTGAGATTACCGCTATTGGCAAGGGCTGAGTACACCTTACCACTAAAAACTTAAACTGCCCAACGTTATCAGCCTCCTCTGTCTCCTCTTCAGGGACTCTTTTGTTTAACATCTTATATTTAATATTGTATTACATTTTCAACTAGAAAATTGTAACATTTTTGATAATTGTCTTTCAAATTATTATGTGTTGGATGCCGCTTCTGGAATATTTGAGCGCGCAATAAAATTTATTAAAATTTTAATATTTCTGATAGCCCATGGGTTGTAATATGCTTCCATGTATTACTATCGATTATTCTTACTAAAGCCTATTTTAATACTCTATTTAGTAATGTAATCATTTTGAATACTTAAAATTGAATCAATAGTTTTATTGAAATTTGAAGAAGATTTGAACTATAATAAAAACAAAGAGATCAAATAAAAGTTGAGGAAGCTAATTGCAATGTCGGGCTCCTTATTACTCTATACTGCTATAATGATTGATAAATACATGAATCAATATAGCAATATAGAATAATAAGGAGCCCGATATTGCATTTAGCTTCAACAAACTTTACTTTTTCTGTCGTTTTTGCATTATACTTTAAATCTTTTAATCAACTTTATTCTTTTAAGAAAATTGTTAAAAGCAGTGACCAAATGTTTATGATCTATGATATATTTTTGAACGTTCAAACGAACTTACCTGTAAGTGAAGTTCGATCGTAATTATATGAAGAGCCTTGTTCGAAGAGATTACACCATGTAATTTCCTTTTTGTCCGTCAGATGTCACAATGTTCAGAGTCAAATAGAAAAGCAGCCCGACGTTTATTTTGAACTCATTTATTTTGCTAAATGAGTTCTCGAGGTATAAGCGAAAAAGGAATTCCATCCTCAAAAATATAGTTATAATAAGAATGTGCGTCGATCGATAACAAAAAATGAATTCTCCTGTCAGAAATGCAAAATATTTGTTCGTTTCGCTCTGGCTTTAAACGATTCCGAGATAAATACGAGAATTTAATTCTAACCTCAAACAATTATATTTTTAATGGTTTTCTTACAAATATCGAAAACTCATTTCCTCCTAGGGATGCAAAAAATTTGGTATTATTTAATAAAGCTGTTCTGGAGATGTAAGCGAAAAAGGAATTCTAACCTCGAAATATTCAGTTTTAATAAGTATGTATATCGATCAATAACAATAGATAAATCCACTTGTCAGTAATGCTAAATTTTTGTTCGATTCACACTTGCTGTAACCGATTCCGAGATGAATGCAAAAATCGAATTCTAACCTTAAAAGTGCGATTCTTAACAAGCCTACTCATAAATATTGAAAAGTTCATTCTTTCTAAGAATGTAAAAAATTTCGTCCTATTAGTAATTTAGTTCTCGAGATATAAGCGAAAAAGGAATTCTAACCTCAATAATATAGTTATAATAAAAATATATGTCGATCGATAACGAAAAATGAATTCTCCTGTCAAAAATACAATATATTTATTCGCTTCGCTCTAGCCTTAACCGATTCCTAGATTAATACAAAAATCGAATTCTAACCTCAAAAGTGCGATTCTTAAGAAGAAAGTAGCCATAAATACTGAAAAGTTCATTCATCCTAGGAATGTCAAAAAATATGGGCCTTTTTGCTAAATGAGTTCTTGAGATATAAGCCAAAAAGGAATTCTAACCTCAAAAATATAGTTATAATAAGAATGTGCGTCGATCGATAACGAAAAGTGAATTCTCCTGCCAGAAATGCAAAATATTTGTTCGATTCGCTTTAGCTTTAACCGATCCCGAGATAAATGCGAGAATTTCATTTTAACCTCAAAAAATTATTTGATGAAGCTGTTCTGGAGATATAAGCGAAAAAGGAATTCTAACCTCCAAATATTCAGTTTTAACCCGTTTCCGCCGAAAACGCCACTCACGGTACCCCGGTCTTTAAGAGCTTGCAACTGACGTTCAAAACGTCAAAAAAAAATGGGAGGGTCATATTCTGAAAGATTAAGATCTGCTCTTTCCGATGGTGCCCATTAAAATTTTCAAAAAAATTGTTTACTATTGCAAAATACAGTTTAAAAAACAAAAAACATGAATTTTTCTCCCATTTTTTTTGAAATCAGGTTTTCAAAAGGTTTCCCGAGTGAAATCGTCTCGGAACCTCATTAACCGGTGGAATAAATGTTTGACTATGCGGACCTCATGATTCCCGGATCGATTTTTCACCTGGGGGTTTTCAAAATGGCGCCTTGATTGCAAAATTTTTGTCAATATGTTTATGTATTTTTTACTCAATAATTATGGAGTTATGGAAAAATTGTCAAGAGAGAAAAAGTTCTTAGAAAGTTTTTGTATTTTTGCAAAAAGTAAATTTATGCAAAATTCAAAAGTTGCAAAAATAGATCCGGGAACCATGAGTTCCTCATATTCAAACATTTATTCCACCGGTTAATGAGCTTCCGAGTCGATTTCACTCGGGAAACCTTTTGAAAACTCGATTTAAAAAAAAAATGGGTGAAAAATTCATGTTTTTGGCTTTTTAAACTGCATTTTGCAAAAGTAAAAAAATTTTTTGGAAATTTTAATGGGCATCATCGGAAAGAGCAGATCTTAAACTTTGAGAATATGACCCTCTCATTTTTTTTGACGTTTTGAACGTCAGTTACAACCTCTTAAAGACCAGGGTACCGCGAGTGGCATTCTCGGCCGCAACGGGTTAATAAGGACGTATATCGATCAAAAACAAAAGGTGTATCCTCCTGTCAGAAATGTAAAAAGTTAATTTTGTCCTTTCTAATGTACAAAATTTTATTTTTGTACTTATAAAAAGATTAATTTATTAATTTAGTCCTTTGAGAAGACTAATCTATTGAATTTGTCCTTTTAAAAGTACAAATTTGCTATTTTATTTCTTTTAAAAGTTTAAAATAATCAATTTGTACTTTAGAGCGTCAATTTTTGTACTTTCGCATTTAGAGTGTACGTAATCAAATGAAAATGAATTTTGGGCTCCCTAAACGTCTATACATCGAATATGTACAGATAATAAGATTCGGATTCCATAACCCTCGATAGATGAATGGTGGGCTCCATAATAATCTATATCTAGTGATGGGCTCCTTCAGGGGGTGTCAAAGGCCTACAGTTACCACTCAAACGGTTTTACCGATCCGATTTGAATAATTAGTAATATCTAAATAAATAGGTAAAATTATGCAAATCCCAAATACAGGTGTACATTGAATGAGTACATTGTTTCGGTGCAGAAATTCTTGAAGATGTTGTTGAAATATTCACTTGAAATTTTGCTAGAAGATAGATAATTAATAGACGAAGTGCACCTGTATTTGGGATTTGCATAATTTTACCTATTTATTTAGTTATTACTAATTATTCATATCCGATCAGTAAAAAAGTTTGAGTGGTAACTGTAGGGCTTTGACACCCCCTTAATAATCGGTAATGATTATTAATTTTGATTTTTAAGGAGCCCGGGCTCCATAACAACCTGTACGTCATAAATTTATGGAGCCCGGGCTCCTTAAACCAATTCGGGCTTCATAATACTTTATTTGCTATGAAAAAGGCTCCATAAACCCCCAATGATGCATATATATAGTGGTACACGTGTACGAGGACACCATATTATTGGACTTCCTGTACACCTACACATCGAGTACTACCAAATTCTGCCCCTGGACACAAAAAACTGCGGAGCACACTACTTCGACTGCATCAACGATGACCTTATACACCTATAAACATCGAGTATGCCCGATTTCCGTACCTAGATACGAAAAGATACAGAGCGCACTACTTATTGTTAGACTCCATCATCGGCGACCTTATACACCTAGACATCGAATATGGTCAAATTCGTCACCTGGACACGAAAAGGTACAGATCGCACTACTTGGACTCCATCATTGGCGACCTTATACACTCTTAGGTTCTCTTTACTTATTATCTCCTTTTTTATTAATATTGTAAATAATGTATAAATAAATATATAAGTAAATGATTAACGATGAATCAGGATAGCTTCTCTTGCCATTGGATAGGAATGCTCAAATGAATATAACTATAGGTATTAATTGTAGAATCAATTTATTCATAATATTGTATCGTATTATAAAATAATAATGATATTGTATAATTTATTTTGTTTAATGGTAATAGTTATTGTGTGTTAATCTAAGTGAAGTTTATGTGTAATCATGTAAGTGTATGATTTTCATTTTAAAAATTCGTGCCTAAATATGTGGTAAATGCCGATTTATCCTGTGTCGGTAAGTTTACCCGGGTTCTATCTGCCATACTAGATGGCGTTGAATTATTGTAATTGTAGGCATTAGGCGTTGAAATGTCGCTAACCCAAGGAGTGGGGGTAGCGAAGTACGGAAGGAAGAGAGCGAGCGAGAACCATAGACTGTACGAGTCAAGTTCATATAGTTAGTGATGCTCCGGCGTCTGTGCCGAGTAGTCGGCACGTGAGACGTGCGAAAGTAAAAGGCTTAAATAAAACTTTTGTTAATTTGTAGATCTGCATTCTTTATCCGAACCTTCCCTCATCGAACGCGCCAGCAGGATTGGCCTGCAGTCGACTCACGGAGACGACGAGAATAAAATCCCTACATTGGTGACCCCGACGTTCGAAGGGACGGAGAATAGGAGAGTCTTGCGGAGAATCCATCATCATCGAGGCCGCTCACACTTGAGCAGCGTGATTCTCCAACTCATCTCACCAAGGAGGCTTCAGCGGTTTTGCAAGCGCGTCTCTCAACGAGGACATCAGCGCGCTTTGTCAGCGCGCCTTCCAACGCAACCCCATCGAGGTCTTCGGAACTTCGAGAACAAAGGACGGGAAGCAGCATCACGGCGTTCGCCCTGCGATATTAGGCTACAGGTACACTAAGTGCGAGCAAGAAATTGCGAAAAATTTAAATTTTAAACCAAAAAAAGCGCTTTACGAAAACATAACCAGTGCCGTCCCACATGTTCTTAGAAACAGCGCAGTAATCTTGGCGGTAAAATTCCCACACCGCGACTAAGT
>UELU01117508.1:0-16657 GCA_900490025.1 Megastigmus dorsalis | reverse complement strand
GTAACCGCTAGACAGATTTCAAACACAAAAAGAATTTTATTACCTACGCATCCAACCGTTAGCCCGACACTCAAACGTGATCTCTCTTTGTAGAACGGCGCGCACATACAGCGAATGTGAACATTAGAATGCACACAGAGTGCGCAGTAGCATTCCGCGCAGTCCGTCTTCTTTTGTTTTATCAATGTGCGAAGTTTGGTTCCAAACGACTGCACGCTTTTTTGTTGGTATTTTGTGCGGGATCCTTTGTTCTTTTTTAAAGCCCTAAATTGTGGCCGCCATATTGGATCTTCTAGGGATTATAACAAAAAACTGACACCAGCAATAGAAAGGGCACCCTCGAAAACCCCTGAGATAATATTTTGAAGAAAAAATATCGTACGGTCAGCAATAGAGAATGCGTTGCATAAATCTGAACACCTCAGCGGTATTGGGTTAAAACGCTAAAATAAAAAATTTCAAATTACAATATTTTGGTGAAAAATAAAGATATCCCAAAAAATCCAAGTAGGTTTGAAAGGGGGAGATTAGTACTTTCAAATTCCATATTAGCTTTTGTGGTAGACATTTTTCGTGTTCGGTTACATAACCTCAAAAACAGCTAAAAAACGCGTTTTTTGCATTTTTAGGTAGTACCACGACTTGTAAGAGTATGGCATGATTTATAGCAAGAAAAAAAAAATACCTAAATTTTGCCCTGGATTTTGTGGCTTTGAAAATTGTTTTTGGGACTTCCACATATTTTTAACTCATTCTACACTACCTAATGTATAGCCAGTCCAAATTTCATCTACCATAATTTTTCAAAGTGGGTTTATTTAGTGTATATGCTCACGGTTTATTTAATTAATAATTTATATGGTATTTAAATTGTAACCCGAGAACGTGGGCTTATTAGTGTGCAAGTTTATGGTTTATTCAATTAATAATTTATCTGACATTGAAAATTTAAATTCGAGAGCGTGAGGTTATTAGGTGTAAACGGTTAGGGTTTAGTTTATTGATATAATTTAGGTGATATTTTAATTTCACCTCGAGGGAGTGATATTTAAATTTCATGGAGGCCATGCCGGTGCTGCTCTCGGGACTTGCCTTGCAGTAGTTTCGATTAGAGTGCCCCAATTGGAATAATTGGGAAGAGTTCCTTCGTGCATTCCGACGCCGCTTCCGAGGTGTAAATTTTCAGCTGCGAGTACGTGAAGAAGTCCGCCAACGGACGCAGGGTCCAGGTGAAGCGATCGCCGATTACCTCGTCGGATTGAGGTACATTATGAGTTATGTGGTGCCTCCGTACTCGGAAGGAGAACGGGTAGATTTTGCCTATGCAAATCTCCATCCCGACTATAGCGAGAGAATCGAGACCGACCAACTCTGTACCTTGGAGGATTTGGAGCGAAAAGGAGAGCAGTTGGAGGTAACTCGCATTTTAAGACAAGGATATGTACCGCCTCCTTCACTACTGGATTGCCTCTTCCCGGAGCATGCCTGTCGAACGAATGATCAACGGTATCATGGGGCCGGAGATGGAGCCGAATGTTTTTGCCTACCTTGACGACCTGATAATTGTAACCGAGACGTTTGAGCAGCATCTGACAGTTCTCGAGAAAGTGCTGCACAAATTGTCGGCGGCAGGTCTACAAAGCAATCGGGATAAGTGTGAATTCTGTCGACAGAGTGTGCAATACTTAGGTTATCGCGTCGACCAAGATGGCTTGAAACCCGACCCCGAGAAAATCGAGCCGATTCTTCTGCATCCGGCTCCGAAAAATATAAAGCAGCTAAGGCGTCTGCTAGACATGACCTCCTGGTATAGGAGGTTGATAGAAAATTTCTCTGAGGTCGAGGAGCCATTCACCCGACTGCTGCGCAAAAATTCACGGTTTTAGTGGGGAGGAGAGCAGGAACGTACCTTTCAGGCCGTTAAAACCGCTCTCACAACCGTCCCGACGCTTGCATATCCGCGTTTAGAACTACCTTTTTCTCTGCAGACGGATGCAAGCGCCATCGGAATTGTCGCAGTTCTAACGCAGAAAATAGACGGATGCGAGCGCGTAATTGCCTACACTTCGCGCTCTCTCTTTTTAAAGCGGAGCGCAACTATAGTGTAACCGAACGCGAATGCCTCGCCGTTCTATGGTCGGTAGAAAAATTTCGCCAATATCTAGAAGGCACTGCCCTCACTGTCATCACCGACCATAGCTCGCTCCGTTGGCTTCAAAATCTGCGCGATCCAACAGGACGATTATCGCGCTGGGCGTTGAAAATGGCTCAGTACGACATGCAGATCGTCCACCGCAAAGGAGCCCTTCATCATGTGCCTGATGCACTCTCTCGAATGTTTACCGACGATGAAGATGGCCCGGCAGCGATTACAGAATCCATCCCGAAGTCTTGGTATGAACGGCGACTTCGTTTGATAGAAACCATGCCTCACAAATATCATTGAGCACAATCTGCGTCGTCCGGCAGCGTGGCCGGTGCAAACGGCTCCGCTCGACCTTCGTCTTCGCCGATCGCACGCATCAGACCGTCGCCGGTACCCGACGCCGCCGCCTAACCGCAAACCACCACACCCCCAGGTCTGCTGGAATTGCTGGTCGTAATCGCATGACTACCCAGCATGCCCAGAGCGCAAACGGCGATTCTGCCGGGGATGCGGGTGGACGGCGGTGTGCCTCGCCGACTGCCCCCGATGCAGCGGCGAGTACATGAAAAAGCAGGGCTATCGAGGTCCGAGGAACCGCCCGACAATCGCCGACCAGGTGGTGATGCATGAGCGGGACTGCCGTTACTTCGGCGAGAAGAAGGATCCCTTCGCGAGATATGCCAAACGGCCCCAATTTAAAAAATAATAAGGCTAAATTGCGCTATCTCGGACCGCAAGTTTGCTTATCACATGTTTTTAATTTTTTTTTTAACAATCATATATTAATGTTTCATTTTTATTTTATTTTACTACCTTAAAATCTTTTATCTTGTTTCTTTTTCGTGCCTCTTAGACCATATTAAATGTAATTATTGTTGCCTTATAGGCTATTAATAAAAGTATTTTTTTATTTTCTTACACATTCAATATACATGTGCTCACACCTTTTTTTTCCACTCTACATACATTTTCAAGTATATATATTTTTTTTTTTTTTTAATCGAATGCCTTTATTTTGCTCTGTTCAGTTGTATGGCCATCAGAGACAGCGAGCGGAATTAACCGCCTGCGCCGCCTCTATGCCTCATTTTTTGTTCCAGAATAAACAATTTATAATGTTTCTGGCATGTTTGGCCAAAACCGAAACGTGAGTGGAGGAAAGTACTCTGGCTGCATTTTTTTTTCTTATATTCTCTTTTTTCTCGTGCGTGTTAGGCGAGTCCTGCCGTTTTTCGTTTAGTTTCAAAACGAAATCCCTCATGCCTCGTTTAGGCGGGGGGGTTTGTAACGTGGCGATTTGTCGCACGTTAACCGCACGAATACACAGTAATAAAAATGCCTAAAAAGGCAAACTAAGCAGCCAGAAGGGATGTCCTTCCACCTCTTGTCTCGGGCCGTTAATTTCAGAAAACAATTATTTATTTTTATTTTTATCTTTTTTTTACACATGCGCAACTACGCGTCGTCGAGCACCGACCTCTTCTTTTAGCGTCAAGATCTACCAAATGCAAAACTCGCTGCATCCAAGAAATACGCCGCAGCTCCAAGATGTCTAAGTTCAAGCAGATCAGAACATCGGAATAAAATGCTTGAGTTAAGCATTTCAATTTTCTTTTTAATAGTTCTCTTTATTTATATTATTTTGTTTGCCTCCACGCTAATTAAATTCTTCAATATTTATAATCTCAAGAACACTCAATTTTTTATGCCTTAAAGGCTCAGAGTGCATTCTCCGGTAATGCATGCAAGAGAGCATTATAGGCTCTTCAATGTCTTTCTCTTCTTGCCTATGAATTATAATTCATAAAATGTCGGAAAATTCCATTAAGTATTGCCTATTAAGCACATTAGAGCCCAGTATCAAATTTGAATATTCTAAAACTCCAAAATGATGGAAAATTCCACAAATAAATAGTTTTAGTGCATGTGCTTACAGGGAAAGGGAAGAGGACGTTGGAGCGAGAGAGAACAATGCGAAGAACAACAACATTCCGATGTCGTACAGCGCACCAATCAGAATGCAACGCTTGCCTCGAGGACTTCTCTACTGGCAGCTCATCAAGGAACATCTCTTCAACCCGACTTCCGCGCCGCGTAGTTGTAGATTCCCACAAAGCACTCACTCATGATGCAATATTGTAACAATATTGTTTCAGGAGATTAGCAAGACTCGTTAATATTGCAGCAATATTACAGAAATTTTTAAAACTACGCTACAATATTGCTCGACTATATGGCTGCCGTTTTTCCATTATTTCACAATTTTCATTTTCTCTAGAAATGTTTTTGTAAACTATTCAATATTGTAGCAATATTCTTCCAATATTGTGAGATACTATATGCATTTTTTGAGTATACTATATTACTTTTCACTATTACCGGTTTGAATATTGATAAATAACATTGTAGGAGCATTCCGTAAATATTATTTTACACTGAGTGAATATTCAGACAATATAAATATTATTTTTCCTGAGAGCCGGACCCAATATTGTCACATAATATTTCGACAACAATTTGTCAATATTATTAGACACTGTCTGAATATTTTGCCTATATTATATGATTTCCACCTGATACCAGATTGAATATTGTGAAATAATAATGCAGGTACACTCCACCAATATTATTAAATACTGCCTAAATATTCTGACTATATCAAATGATTTCCGTAGAAGCTGATCTAATATTGTAAAATAATATTGCACGTATACTCCACCAATATTATTATATCCTGTGCAAATATTATGACTACATTATCTGATTTTCCCTAGAAGCTGATCTAATATTGTACGATAAGATTGCAGCAACATTACGCTAATATTATTTGACACTGTACGAATATTTAGAGTATATTATTTGATTTCGCCTTGATACCGGATCGAATATTGTGAAATAATATTGCAGGTACACTCCACCAATATTATTGAATCCTTTTCAACTATTATACCTATATTATCTGATTTTCCCTAGAAGCTGATCTAATATTGCAAAATAATATTGCATTAACATTCCTTCAATATTATTACATACTGTCTGAATATTTTGCCTTGTAAAGGGGCTGGTTTTCTCTCAGTGTGCAGTAACCCTGTACTGCATACTCCTACCTGCTGCACGTTGCAGTGGGATAATTCACTTTTATTCCCACTGATATATGTATACTCCAGCTTCCGTGTACAAGTGCGAGACTCTCTTGTTGAGTCTCGCTTTTCGATGCTCGGACCAAAGATACTCGTGAGCTCCGTGCAAGACTCACGAGTCCAGCTTGCTCAGAAAATGCACAGTAGATCCGCTATCTACTGTGCCCGCGGAGGCGGCGGTAATCGAGGGATATTAGGGAAAATAAGGATACCTCGTGAATGAAAATAACGACGTGAATCTAATAAATGAAATATATTCTCTTAGCTCACTCAATTACAAAAGTAATAACAATTTCGCGAACCGAGAAGGTAAAGAATATTTTGGTGCGCACGCACACACTCATACACGGATCGCCGTTTGCGATCCGTCGCTGTAGTACTTCAAGTTGCGCTTATCTCTCTCTCTCTCTCCCTTCCTCTCTCCTTCTGCTTCGCTGCTGGCACAGAATATTGCACTGCCTGCACTCCAGTGCAATGTAGGAGGGTGCTGGTGCTAACACACACTTCCGTAGCGGCACAAGGCTCCTTGTCCTGTGCCGAATCCTCCTCCGATACAGCCGGTGGTCCGGTAGTGTATGGGCGGCGCAACCCTGTGCTCGCCCAGTGCATCATTCGAGGGACCATCTCCCGGTCTGCCTCGGTGATTGAGACCGAGGGAGTTTCTCCCTCGGCCCCAACGGTCATACTTTCGAAGAATTGGGCGCACATGCGCAAGAACATATCTCTATCCATCCTGAAAACAAACAAAGGGGAAGATGAGAGGGACTTACGATACGCTTTCGCGAGCCCTTCGATCAACCAGGCTTTTGCTTCGCAACCTAACAGACGTCGCAGCCTTCTCGGTACGCAGTTTCGCTTGCTTAACAGTTTTCGCGGCATTCCGGGGCCTTCCGCGCGGCCGCGAGGTTTTACGCACACGGTCAGCAGTTATATCTCCCGTTGGAGTGTTGCTGACCTGTGCCTGCGCTACGCTCGCTCGTGGCGGGTCGCCTAACGCCATCTCAACGCTCGCATCCAACGTAGGTCGAGTCTCGACGTCATCCTCTTCGGTCAAGTCCACTTGACTCTCTTCCGCGACATATCTCTTGATTTGCTCAGCATGGACGGGTTTAATCAGCTTGCCGTCCACATCTTTAAGCTCGTAGGTATTAGAACCTAGCTGGGCCGTTATCTCGTACGAACCAGAAAATTTAGGAGCTAGCTTCGCGCTCAACCCCTGAGCTGCCGAAGAAAGAATCTTATTCTTCTTTCACACTTTGTCTCCAACTACAAAGTCAGCTGGCCTCCGACGTGCGTCATAATAGGCAGCCTGTTGGACATATGAAGCATCCGACTTACGGCTCGCGCTATCACGCAACGTAACGAGCTCTTGGATTTTTCTTTTCCATCTATCCAGCGCTTCGTTTTGCTCTTTATCAAGAGCAACCAATTCTTGATTTCTTCGGATCGTCGAAGGAGGCAATTGCTGCCTACCATAGTTCAGTAGGGCTGGACTGGCGCATACTAAACTATGCACAGCTGTGTTGAAAGCAAAGACAAGCTCTGGCAAATTCTCATCCCAAGTACGTTGATTCTCTTCGATAAATGCCACTATCATCGTCTTTATGGAACGATTAACTCGTTCCACTGGATTTGCTTGCGGTTGGTAAGGTGCACCGTAGTATGGCGCACCTTTCTCTCTCTCTCAGAAAGCTATCAATGGCACGGTTTTTAAACTCAGTGCCATTGTTAGAGACGAAAACTTCACGAGCCCAGTATCTCATAAAGACCCGCTCATTAAGGACGGTTTTTGCGTTGGCCTTGCGAATGGGGATTACCTCTACCCATCGCGTGAATAAATCTTGAAAAATTAGGATATATTCGTAATTCCTCATGCATTTCGGCAAAGGACCCGTAATATCACCTGCAACCACTTGCCACGGTTTAGTGATAGTCCTTCGCCTCATTAATCCAGCCGGTGCACGTTGTTCGACTTTACATTGCTGACATACAGTGCATTGTCGAACATAAGCCTCTATGTCCTTATACGTACCCGGCCAAAAGTATAAATTGGTCACTCGGGTGTATGTTTTCTCTCGACCCAGATGACCTGAAGTTGGCTCGTCATGCCCCTCTTGAATAACTTCTTTCCGCTTCTCCATGGGCACGACGAGCTTCCAGGCATCATCATCACCTATAGTACCTTCTAAAGCTTCACCCGGTTTATAGAAGTACAGGTGACCCCCGACAATCTTACTCTTAGGATTGCCAGTCGGGTCCACTTCTACCTTCTGTACGCAGCGCAAATACTATTCATCACGGATCTCTTCGACCCAAGATATTGCGCTAATAGCCGGCTCCTCATTCTGGTACATACGAGATAGAGCATCAGGCACATTATTAAGTGCGCCTTTCCTATGCTCCACTGTGTACGTAAGGCCTTGCAATTCTAAGGCCCATCGTGCAAGTCTGCCCGTAGTATTGTGTAAACTACACAACCAACGAAGGCTGCTATGGTCCGTTATTACTTTGAACGCATAGCCCTCTATGTATGGCCTCAATTTCTTTATAGCCCATACTACGGCAAGACACTCTCTCTCTCTCTCTGTCACACTATAATTTCTTTCTGCCGAAGACAGAGTACGGCTTGCAAATTCGCTCTTCTACAACTATGATCCTAAGAAGTACTGCTCCTAAACCAGTATCGCTAGCATCTGTTTATACAGCAAACTGTACATTAAAGCGTGGGCGCTGCAGCGCAGGTGCAGTTGCGATTAGAGCTTTGATTTGATCAAAAGCTGCTTGTTGTTCCTCGAGCCACTCATACTTCCTAGCTTTTTTTATCAGCTGGGTGAGTGACTCAGCGATCGTGGCAAACTCTCATAGATATTTCCTATATCACGACGCCATGTCCAAAAAACTTCTCAGCTGTTTTAAGTTCCTTGGCGCCGGATATTTCATAATCGGCTCGATCTTTTCTGGATCGGGCCGAAATCCGTCTCGGTTTACTATCACACCGAGATATTTTGCCTCTTCTTGACAAAATACACTCTTCTCTCGGTTGAGAGTAAGACCTGCCTTATCTATTCGCTGGAGCACTTGCTCAAGCCGCACCAGATGCTCTTCGAATGACTCAGCCGCGACAATGATGTCATCCAAATAACTAAAGGCATACGGCTCAAGCTCTGGTCCAATTACTCGGTCGATGAGTCTTTGAAAGGACGCTCCTGCTTGACTTAGTCCGAAAGGCATTCTTGTATAGTGAAACAGGCCCATCCCAGGCACCGTAAATGCGGTGATGGGCCTTGATTCCGGCTTCAAAGGAATCTGGTGGTATGCGCTGCTCAAATCAAGCGTAGATATATATCTGGCTGACTGGAGCTTGCGCAGGAAGTGATCCATAAATGGCAATGGATAGGCATCTGACTTAGAAACGGCATTGACTTTTCTAAAGTCTATGCACATTCTATACTTGCCGCTACTCTTTTTCACCATTACCATTGGACTGGCCCAACCACTCTTAGATGGCTCAATCATTCCTGCCTCGAGCAACTCCTTGACTTGGCGGTGCATCTCCTCTTCGATCTTTTTAGATACAGGATAATGCTTTTGCTTAATGGGTCGAGCTGAACCTACATCTATTTCATGTTCCACCTACGTAGTACACCGAAGTATACTCTCTGGAGCTCTAATAGCTCGATCAAGCAACCGCTCAAGCTGCTCTTTCTCAGCTGACTCCACGTCAGCGAGTCCTATGGCGGAAACAGCTGTGACTTGCCTCTCGCTAAGCCTAGCCATTTCGAGATCAACATACCTGTTTTCATCCTTGAAAAACAGTTGATTCTTGCAAGGATCCAAGATTGCTTTAAAGAACCTCGTGAAGCTGACTCCGACATAACAGTCAGAGTCCAACTCGGGCATAATAGCCACTGTTACATCCTTTTGGATCCCTGCGATCTCGAAAGGTAAGCTAAGATAGCCTACTATGGACGAGTAATGACCATTTGCCATTCTCGCCCCTCTGCCATAACTAGGCCGGAGCTCTCTGCCACATGCACTAGCGATCTGTAGTCCTACTGATCCCATCACAGTGCGTGCGGCTCCTGGATCAAATAATGCTCGAATCCTGTAGCTACCAATATGCACTTGGAGCCACCAACGGTCTTCGCTTTCATCCGGATTCGAGCATCCTTCAATTGATCCCTGTACACCACCTCCGACATTACAGTGTCCTCTTGTACGCCACCTCTGGCATTACAGTGTGCTGTTGAGACGGTGGAGGTTTAAAAGCCTGTCCTGCCACAAATATAAGCTCCGCTTCTCTAGCCAGCTCCATCAAGGACTCTACGTCACGCGCCTCTGCACGACGTACCATGCACTGGAGCTTTGGTAGCATGTTGCGGTGCATAATGTCTAGCTGTGCCTCCAGCTTCAGCACAGGAACTTGCTTTAATAAAATGGCCTGCGAGCACGTGATAAAATCACGTAGAGGCTCATCCTCACCTTGCGTCCTCGCATTGGCCTCTGCTACCAGGCGCTGCTGAAAGTCTTTGTTTGCTCCGTACCATCTTTCAACAGCTGCAAAGAACTCAGCCCATGTTCTCCATTTGTCACGACCATTTCTGTACCAAATGGCCGCAACACCAGTCAATAACTCTGATAAAGAGGATAGCAACTTCTCTTCTGTCAGATTGGCCAATATTCTGCACTCCTCAACTCTCGTCAGAAATATGTCCATACTCTGGTCTTTATCACCAGAAAATCGAACTTGCCATTTCCTGACAATCTGGCCCTCGTCTCTGTTGGATGAGCGCAAATGAGAATTATTCTCCTGTATTAATCAGGTATTCTGTATTAATCGTTTCGGTGCTCAGACTCTCTGGTCTGTGGCTATCTGATAGATTTCTCCTCCTCCAGGCTGCGCCTACACCTTGAGCACCTAAAACTACTGAAGCCACTCTTGGCACTTGAGTATCCTCTAGGAGATGCTGTTTTCAGGATACTGATTATAAGTTTCCTAAAACTTACGTGGGCTCTCCTCTGTGTTACATTATCGGCCTGCGTCTCTTGACGCAGGTCAAATCCTGGCGTTATCGGCCCTCTCGCACTTCTGCTTTCTAGCCTTTAGCTAGAAGCCACTCTGCGATTTTGCTTCTCCTGGTGCATGCTAAACTCTGGCGCAGTTGGCCTCAACTGGCCTCTGCCGCTTTGCATCTCAGGAGCTATAGTCTTCTGATGGACTGGTGCTGGGTGTATCGCGTTTCCGCTCCTGCCCCCTTCTGCTGCGTCGATCCCATCAGCCCTAGAATTCTTTTGTGGCAGCTCTTCTCGCTGCCCACCTTCCACCTGCTCTTCATCTTCGGAGCTCTCTTCAAGGTGCTCTGAGTTACGATGTACATCTGATGTAACATCCACATCTCTTTCTCGACGAGACTTACTCATTGCATATAACTGAGCTTCTCTTTTCTCATCCCATTCTCTCAAAATGGGATCCTTCGCTAAAAGATGTACAGGGTGCGTACTATCATGACTTGCATCATTGTCATCCATATTTGCCCCAGACACTTCAAAACATTTCTCCTCTATCTAGGCCCGACGCAGCCTCCTCTCGCTGCATCTGGGCCTTTATCTCGTCCGTCTCGTATGTGGGTTCGAAATCGGCTGCTGAGTACTCACCCAACAGCCACTTCTGCAGACGATTCTTCTTAGCGAACTGTAAGCCCTCGCGGCTTAGCTGCAACGCAGATAGAACTTCTTCCAGCTCTTCGCCCTCCATGCTGTAGCACCAGCCGTCTAGGGCTCTCTACGTTGTATCGGCCATTTTAATGGAATTTAGACAGAGAAACGTGTTCAATTTCCAAAAATCTGATGTTCAATACTCTCTCTGGAGTTCGAATCTCACTACGTGCACTAGCTTATTATCACTAGTGCACCTTTCTAGACTTGCTCGTGCAACTATTCGACTCAAGCCGCGTTCGAATCTTGAACGCTTGAGTTCGAATCCTCTTCTGCTTGAGTCTAATGGCTTTCTGTGCACTAGCTGTCCTTGCTAGTGCACTTCTCCTATCCTCTTGTGATGCATAGGCCGCCCCTAGCCTGTGCTTTCGCCAGATACTAATCTTCGGGTTTGAACCTCGCTATGCACAAGTTCGAACTCTTCTTTTGTTCGAACTTCTTTTGCCGTGCACGTTCGAACCCCGCTTCATACAAACTTTCTAAACCTGTGATCGCAGGTTCGAATCTCGCCAGTGGTGTGCTGAGATCGGTTCCGTGTGCCTCCGGGAGAATATCGCCAAACTAGCGAATTTTTGCTTAACAAAATATTTCGCGAAATTAAATCAACTAATTCATAAAATTCATCGATGAAATCACAAAAAAAAAAAAAACAATAAAAAACCGTAAAAAAATGTATTAACTGTTTTACCGACAGTTACTCGCGATATTTTATCGATATCAGATGGATTATTACTAAATAATCCAACCAGTACACCAACTGCACGAACCACTCCGACGAGTGAAGCACCTCGCGCATAAATATTTAAACAATATAACAACAAATTAAAAATTTATTTATTATACACATATTCAACGCTGGCATACCACTAGCACTGCTGCATACAACACATCTCACTATGCATAGCCTTCAGCTGCGAATACAAGACATCAAGAATTTAATTCAAAATCAATTAAAATTTTGGCTGTTACGCCTATGCGCCTGTACTCGCGCTGTTGCCACGCCGCTGGCACACTTGGCTTAGAGCTCTCGCAAGTGCTGGCTTTTCCACCGCTCGCGCCTTCTCCTCTCGGAGCGCTCCCCTCCCGGCTCTCTCTAGGCCGTAGTTGCCGGCTGACTTGCCTGCGCAGCTGACTGGGCTCGCGCTCTCTCTCACTTTTACGCCGTGTACAGTATACCCACTGTAGCGAGCGCCTCGGCTCTCGTCGGCTCGCACCGCCGGCTCTCGTGCCTTGCTGCTATCTCTCTCTCGCTCATCGTCTTCGATGCCTGAGCGCCGTCGGATCGAGCATACAATCGAATTAACGATCGAATATTAAATTCAATCGTGAATTTTTTATAGCCTATATTATATGATTTCCCCCTGATACCAGACTGAATGTTGCAAAATAATATTACAGGTGCATTCCACCAATATTATTAAATACTGCCTAAATATTCTGACTATATCACATGATTTTTCATAGAAGCTGATCTCATATTATAAAATAATATTGCAGCAACATTACGTTAATATTGTTTGACACTGTACGAATATTTAGAGTATATTATTTGATTTCGCCCTGATACCGAATTGAATATTGTGAAATAATTTTGCAGGTACACTCCACCAATATTATTAAATCATGTGCAAATATTATGACTATATTATCTGATTTTCCCTAGAAGCTGATCTAATATTGTAAGATAACGTTGCAGCAACATTACGTCAATATTCTTAGACACTGAATATTTAGACTACATTATACGATTTCGGCCTGATACCGGATTGAATATTGTGAAATAATATTGCAGGTGCACTCCACCAATATTATTAAATACTGTTTAAATATCGTATCTCTATCACTTAATTTTCCCTACTAGCTTACCTAATACTGCAAAATAATTTTGCAGCAACCTTACGTCAATATTATTTGACACAGTATGAATATTTAGACTATATTATATGATCTCGCCTTGATACCGGATTGAATATTGTGAAATAATATTGCAGGTACACTCTACCAATACTATTCAATACTGAGCAAATATTACAAATATATTACATTATTTCCTCAAGAAGCTGATCTAATATTGTAAAATAATATTTCAGCAGTATTACGTCAATATTATTAGACACTTACTTTTTCCAAAATTTTCAATTTTCATCCTTAAAAATCACAGAACGTGCTATATCTCGAAAACTATATATTTTTTTTTGTTTTTAACACTTTTAATGGAAAGCTGAGAAAATTTTACATTAAAAATCAATTTTTGTACGGAGTGTAATCCATATATGTAGTATAAGATATAATCCATATATAGTATAAGAAATAGAGTGCCAAAAATTCGACACTCGACGTTGATAAAGTGCGCGCGCTACACGAGACTGTCCGTCATACATGCAGCATGCACAAAATCGATGAATAAAGAGTACTTAAAATTTTTACTTTGGATTTACATGAATAAATAATTTCATATAATTCATGTTTATTTTATTGTTTGGGCCCACTAATGCCTTAAAAAATTCCACCTAGATTTTCACCTGGAAATACAGGTGGAAATCCAGGTGGATATCCAGGTGGATTTCCAGGTAAAAATCCATGTGAAATTTTTAGTCGCATTGTATTAATAATTACGTTTAAAAAGGTTTTGAAATATTGTAAGTTCAATGAAAAAAAAATTTTCCACCTGGATTTTTTCAACAAGGAATTGATTTTAATCACAGCATTCGACCTTTATTGCGATTTTTTAATTAAAATTAATCGCTTACAATAAAAATGAATGAAATTTAAAAAAATTAATTAACTATTTCTATTCTCAGTTTATATTCGACAAATAGTAATCATATTTTAATGTTACTTTCAGTGAACAAACGAATCGATTTCAATCAAAATTTACTATCTACTACTATTACTAAAAATACTATCATTATACCCTTAGTCGATTTCAATTGCAACTGTGAATTCAATTCCATGAATCGATTTTCATTGTGATTTTTATTATTATAATTGATTGCTTACAATGGATATGGACAAAATTTTAAAATTTTAATCGTCATCATTGGTATTTACTTGCGTAATGAAGAGTCATCGACTTTTATTGTTCTTTTTAGAAAAAAAATACATCGATTTCAATCTTTATTTATTTATTATTATTTTTTAATTATTACACAAAGCTCTGTGGTCTTTTCAAAAAAGAAATTTTTTTGGAAACGTATTAGTTAAAATTGGACACTTCCTCAAAGTAGTCATCTTTTCCCTTTGGCATATATTCAGTTTTTAGCTAGTATCAATAGAAGTAAAAATTAATAAATATAAAAAAATTAAAATAATTTAAAAAAATTTCTTTCTTAGATAATGTAAAAATGTACGGAATGAACCGTGTCATATCAAAATACCCATATTAAGTATATAAGAATTATTATAAAAATAATGAAAGTAATACTTTTATATATAATCATCAATAAGTTAGAAGTGCAAAGAACATATGCATATTATTCCAAAAAGTCTCGGTAACATTATTGAAGAACTATATATCCATGTTTATTATATAGTGGAAATGAAAAATATATCTAAAGTTAATAAAAAGAAAAGTGAAGACCGGTATCTCTTTTTAGCAGTCAGTAAATGTGCATGTGTTTCTTGCCTGTAGGTATTTCTAATTCCGTTTAGAAAAAATAATTTTATAGCATGCTGCAGAACCCAGGATTGTTCCCACAGATTCCTGGACCATGTTCTTGATAATGAGCCTTAGTATAGCCAACACACCTCCATACCAAACAGCGTAAAGTTGTTTATGATGTAATATTACAAGAACATTAATTGGTTTTGGCTAAAAAATATATGTTTTTTTATAACTTGTTTTATGGTTAATGCAATTTAATAAAAAAAAAAAACTTACAGTAATATGTCCATCACTCGCATCCATATTTAACTTCAAACGTTCATCAATAGTTTATTTTTTCAATATCTCTTTGCAATCTTATTACAAAATCTTTAAACATCGTTGAGCCACCAGATAACACAATACCTTATTGTATACAATGGCCTTGTAACATTTATATAAAACAGGTGTTCTGAATAACATCATCTGCAATTTCACTAAGGGGTTATTGGGTAATCTTGATTAGAAAATTCTATTTTACAGTTCATTAACAATTACAATGTCAATTTATTACCTCAGGATAAAAGAAAATTTCTGGCCCGAGAAATCTTTCATACCCAACATCAACTGTAAATGTCTGCTTAGTCATGTTATTCATGCCATCATATTTTGCAAATTTACTAGGGTCACTGTCAAGCTTACAAATTCTTTGGTAATATATCAACAATATCTTTCTTTAATTGTTTTAGCTTTTTCTAATGACTGTTCTAGAGGAATACCGACTTCTTCAGAAACAGCATCGGTTACATAATGACCTTTGGTAGCTTTTTTTCCGTCATGGTATGTAACAGCAATAACTTATATAGTTATTACTTTGGACATAATTTTGATTTGGCATTTGCCGTCAATAACTCTGTAATAAAATGTTATTTGAAAGTTATTATTCTCATATACTTTGACTTATATACTACTATCAATTTTAAGATCTACTGGGAATTCGACACTTTTGGAAATTTTAGAACATTCATCACGTTTCTTGTCAAATCATCTTATAGTCAGGCTTCCCAAATTAATGTAAAAAGATTGTAAGACCGATGAAAATATATTATTAAATTTATAATATTTTAATTAGTTTTCTTAAAAAAAAATGAAAATTAAGAAGGTTAAAAATATTTATTGCAATTAATAAATTTATTCCATCAATAAAACAAATATATGAGTAATAATCTCAAAAAATAATTCCAGTTTCGACACATTTGAAAATTTTAGAACATTCATCACGTACTCAAATCATCTTATAGTCAGGCTAGTCAAATTAATGTAAAAAGATTTTAAGACCGATAAAAATATATATTGCTTTAAATATAAAAAGAAAATACTAATTTTAAATGTATTTATTGGCGTGAGTGAGTGTGTGGTAGGATGAGTGCATGTGTGATTGTGTTGTAAAGTTTCTTGTATTCTTTTTATTTTAGCCAAGACTGATAGATATCGATCGCTTCTTTACATTAAATTTGTTTATTTGTATTTTAATTAAGATGCTCTGTGATATTACTTTTAAGTTGTAATTTTTTGACGACTGAAACAATGTAAGACTGACTCAGCTGTGATATCATAGAAAGACTGAAAATGTGTAAGTGCGAAAAACCCAAAATAATGAAATGTATAATCCAAAGAAAAATCAATATGTATTAACACGTACATTTTGTAAACTATTTACAAATATACTTATATCTACAACGTGACAAACTTCCAACGCAGCACTTTTGAACTCAGTTTACTCAGAATTGAATTGAAGAAAATAGATGCGGCAAGTCGCATTAGACTTGGAGTTTGGATAAGAATACAATGGTGTAGCCAGAATTAATGTAAAATTTTTGGTTCAAAAGATAAAAATTTTATTTTCCGAAATAAATGTTTTTATGGAATATTACTGCCATATTCTTGTAGACGGGATAAAAATAATTCGAAATAGTCGTTTTTGGTTAGCGATAATATTTTTATCCTTTCGTAATAAATATTAGAAATATGCATTATTCATCGTCGTTGCCGAAATTACGAGTCTAAGATGAC
>UELU01117475.1:0-17770 GCA_900490025.1 Megastigmus dorsalis | reverse complement strand
CTGGCTATAGCATTGAATTCTTATCGCAACTTAACATCGAATGAGACCTGCAGCACATTTATTTTTCTATCCAGTTACGAATAAACTTAAGTCAAAAGTGGTGCGTGCTAAGTGTGTCACGCGGTATATATATGAAAATGCAAATTATTGTGTGCCTACTTCCTTTTATTTTAGATTTTCCTTCGACGCAATATATAGATAAGTAGTAGAACCAGGGGGATACTGAACCAAAAATACCAGTGCGAACATCATTAATTATTCGCATGAGTGCTCAACATTAGTAACGCTTGAGTGCGCAACGCCAGTGCACAAAATTATTATCTTTATTCAAAAAACTATTATATAGAATATGTGATACATATAATGGTTTTTATCTTCTACAGTTATTTTATAGTGCCGACAAGGCAGAGTATCGTAAGAATTTCGAATTAAATAACGTTTATCATCATGCGGACTTATTATTAGTAACTTTATTTATAACATTAAGTTTTACAAATTTATATACAAAGTTATACTTGTATTATTCCTTAACCTACGAGGGGTATTCAAAAAGTAAGTTTCCCTGTGTTGGGAAAAAAATAAAACACTAGTTTTAGGCTATAAAAATAATTTGACTTTATTCTTTTACTCTTAAACTATTTTTCTACGTAGTCGCCTTGGACTTCAATACATTTTTTGTATCTGTTTGCAAGCTTAAACAAACCTTCCTTAAAAAATGGCATGCCCTGTTTTCGGATCCACGATTTAACGACTTTTTCGATTTTCTCATTTGAAGCGAAGTGCTGGCCACCCAAACTTTCTTTTAACTTTGGGAAAAGGAAATAGTCATTTGGTGCGAGGTCTGGAGAGTAAAGTGGGTGGTCGAAAATTTCCCATTTGAGTTTCTGAAGTAAGGCTTGTGTTTTTTTGACAGAATGAGGCCGAGCGTTGTTATGATAAAGCAAGACTTTTTTTGACAATTTTCCAGGGCGTTTCCGTTTATACAGTCTTTACCATAAATAGTCACCAATTCACTGTGAATCTGATTGCCGTTTAACCCTTTTGCAGTTAAAAAACAGATAACCGCACGTAATTCACAATCGGATCTGCTTTGCACTGGTAGCTCCATGATTGTCGAACTCGTACTGCTGAGAAAAGTATTCTTGGCCACCAAAACCAATTCCGCTCTTATCGATAAAACCTAAACTGAAAATATGATCAGCTCAAGTCCGCTAGGTGGCGTCTGAGAGAAACGCCAAACTAGGGAAACTTACTTTTTGAATAACCCTCGTAATTCCTTCTGATGGCCGTCCAGCATTTATCTTCTCTCTCTATTCTAAAATACTTCATTTTCCTATTTGCCTATTCTCGCTCTATTTTATATCTCTTTTTCTTTCTTATGCCTTTAATCAACTCTTCTCTCTCTTCTTTGTTTTTCTCCCTTGTCTTCTTTCTTCCATTCTTTCTGTCTCGTTTTGATCCTTACTCTTTTTTATACCTCTCGTCTCTCCTAGTCCTTCACTCTCTTTCCTTCTTCTATTTTCTTTCCTTCCTCTGTTTTCTTTCTCTCGCTCTTCTTCTCTATGCCTCTTCAATTCCCATTTCTTTCATTAACCCAGATTAAACACTTTTCCTCTTCATCCCATACCAAAATGTCCTCTACAACGTACACCTTTCCGTATGCTACTTTTATAATATGTTCCCCTTCTAATTCTCCTGATCTCATGGCTTCAATCATCATTTTTTTCCTTTCTCTAATTCCCCTCTGCATTTCTCTTTCCTGTTAGGTCCACTTCCATATATACCCTGGCTCCTCTTAACTTTTTTTTATTCGCCATAATTTTCATTTTTTGCTCCAACTTTTACATTCTATTCCTATCATACTTTTCTTTGTCCTTATTTTTCACACTCTTTTTATTTTCGGATTAATTCCCAACTTTTCTTCAAACCACCTTTTGACTTATTCTTCTATCTCACTCCGGTCGTCCCAATCTTCAATCCCTATTATAATTACATAGTTTTTAATCCTTTTTCTTTCATATTCTTCTGTTAGCTTCTTCTAATTTTGCGTCCTTTTTTGTCAAGCCCCCCATCCTTTCTTCCATGTCCTCCAACCTTTCTTCTACCTCTATTTTGTCTTCATTTTTTCGTTCCATTTTGCACCTGGTCTCGTGTCCTTCCTATTTTTGCTTTAGTTTTTCCATTTCTTCCTAGCATTTTTTTATCTTTTCCCCTATCTCCTTTGCCGATTTGTTATTCCTTTTCGTGCTCTCCTCCATACGCTCGTTTATCTCCTCTCTGTCAGGCTGTCTCTGTCTGACAATGTAAAAAAAATACATTCTAGGAGACAAAGTTTAACACGTCCGATACCTCAATTTTGCCACAACCTTTTAAGACCCTCAGATGTACCAAAAGAGACAAGCATTACGAAATATCAAGATTCATCACCACCTGCTTGAACAAAATCGCCCATTACAGAAAAATTGGTTTCATCCTTTAGTCAATTGAAAAATAGGCTGGAAATTGGAGCAGATTTGATGAAAGTTAAATTCGTAGTAGACGTTGAGGAAAAAGATGCACAAGGAAGAGCTGGTCTCAATATATACATAGAGGAGTCAACAAACATTGAAGATGAAATAAATATGTCAAGAAAAACGATATGAAGCCTACGGAACTAGATGGATATAAACAGCTCGGAAAAGAAATAAAAAAAGATGAAGAAACACCAAATGAAATAAATAGGAAAGGATACGAATTTAAGCATAAATACTATAAAATAACTCACTCCGCAAACGAGAGTTTCAGTTCAAATAAATCCATGAGAAGTAAAAATACAGAGGAAATCCCAATATAAAATTACGAAATTGAAAGATATACAATTTGTACTTTGTATACCTCGTGCCGAACCGTATTTTCAAGAAGTAGAAAAATTAAATTCTCAAAATCATAAAATAATTAGCGCCCAGCAAGCATCAGCTCTACAAGACACCGACTGCCATATGGACTGGGATTTTACATCATCTGGTCACCACCCTTAAAAACATGCAAATAAGACATTTAAATCCGATTACTCCGGGACGTCGAACTCGGAATCATAAACACATGAAAAGGAAGAAGAAGTTAGGACGTCTGACAAGGATGAACACAAGAACGATACGTCGGACAAAAAAACGCCGATCCGTGCGATAGCGAGTCAGCTGGAAGAATCGACGATCATAGAATGATATAAGTAAATAGAACTACAAACAAAATTTGTTAGCATTACAGTGACCTAAGTTTGATACTGCATTTCAAACTAAAAAGACATTTAGAAATTTTAAAAAGATACAATAGTCATATTTCCACGGCCCACGGGCGTTGACATATCCCGTGCTCCGCGAATCACTCAGGTAATTTACACAGATTCGAAATTCATTCAGCCTCGCGGCGAATGAACTAAAATGGCTGAATTGCACTTCTCAAACTTCATTCATAAATCGCGTTACGAATCAATGTACACAAAATGAAAATGTGAATTGAAGACCATGCAATGAACGATACAAGCAAATCATTTAAAACAAAATTGATCAATATAATAATAACAATAAAAGTATTTTATAAACTTTACCTAAAATAAATTTCAAATATATTACATAGTCTTCAATATATATATATATACATTTATATTATAGAATAACCCATACAGTATTAAAAGAAAATATTTAATAGCAAGTATTTCAAACAAAAAAAAATTAATACAAAAATATAGCCAAAAAATAATATTAAAAAGAAACACGCTCATACCAGAGAATATAGAAATACTCTTACGCATAGAAGGCCAGAGTGGCTAATTTCGTGAAGCCATTTTCGGGTCCCCCAGCTTTAGTTGGTTCCCCCACAAGGCAGGTGGCAGCGCGCTCGCGTTCTCATATATATAGATATAGAAATGAACATCCTCGCGGTATATATATATATATATATATATCGCAAAGGCTGCATAAATAACGCAAGCATCATATGATCATTGTATATTTATTATATGAGATTGTTATTCTTTTTTAATAAGGAAATAATTGTAATGTAAAAAAATGCATAATTAATTGCTTAAATCAAAAGCTGTTAAGCCTAAGCCCCGATGGGGTCCAATTTAAATACTGGATCTATTACAATGTGGTTGTAAACATATCTCGATGGCTGTGCACGCTAAAGCGTTCAAATATTCTTTTGCAGACTTGAGGGTCGATGTTTCAATTCTCGGAGGCGAAATTTTTTTTTAAATTTTTTTAGTTTAAAATTCTTTAATAACTAATTATATATTGAAATTATTAGCTTTTTCATAGTGTACAAAAACGTAAAAAATAAAAAGGGAGTGATGCTGCTCTTGGCTGATGCGAATAAAATTTTTACGAAATTATACAAGATATGATATTAACGTAATTTTATTAGAATGATTATTATGCACTCAAATAAAGTATTGATTATTGAAAGCGGTATTGTTTATTTCACTTACTGCCAGTTTCTATTAGTATATTTATCTGTTTTTTCATCGTTTATTACCGCTTATCAATAATTATTTCATTAATTTAATAATTATTTCAAAATAATAAAATAACAAAAATATAAAATAACAATGTAACGGTAGGGTGCTCGCTGTCCGAGTGTAATTCGCTCAGAACGTGAATAGTACTTCATCCAATTAAATTTTATTAGCTCTACTCGAGATGTGAAAAGCCCCTCTCGCCCCGACGTTAGCGGGGACGAGCACCTCACGCTACGGACAAGCTTTCGCTTACTCATCGGCATAGCATCATAAAATATTAACTTCATGTGGGCGCGGAGTCCGACCCATTAATTCGGGGCTTAGCGGAGCAGATAATTCAAAATACAAGATTCTTAGTTTCAATCAAAATCGATGTAATCATTTATTTTATTTTCTTTGAATTTAGTTATACAGCAATTCCGCAAGGCCGCTTCCCCATCAGGAGCACGCTGGTCCCCCTTACACGCGGGGTTTTCACGCTCGCTGTTCGGTCGCGCGTGACTCTACGCAGCTCATTTACTCGCTGCTCAATTCCACGAGAGAGAAAGAGAAAACTATTGTTTAGCCACACGCTACCTTTCGATCGGACCGCCGATCACATCTTTCGCTGGTGTCCGTCGTCCTTCTTTCCCGCACGTGGCGGGGCCGGAAGCCGGCGGGGATGATGGCCTGGTGTCGGTGCCGACGCTGGCTCGCCGTCGCGGCGTCTGTCCCCCTCGGTTATTGGGGGCCGCCGGCCTGGCTTCTCTCTCCTCCGCGATGCCTCGTGGCTGCCGATGGCTCGTGTCTTCCTCCTGGTCACTTGCGGCACGTGGCGCGACGCTCCCCTGAAATCGGCAGTCAAAAGTAGAGCAGGGCGCGAGACTTCCGCTACGCACCGAGGCTGGTGGGCGAGAGAGCCTCCCTTGTGCTCTCCCGATGCTTGGAGCTTTTCACTGCTCCTTTCCCCCACTTGACCTACTTCGGTCCTCTCTCTCACTTCCGTATGGTGCTTCCCTAATCCTTTCTCTTCCTCTCTCTCTCTTTAAAACTATCCGCTCTTGTCGCGGTGCTGTCGTGTGGCTCGCGCGTCTTCGAGCTTTCTCGCGGTACCGTCGTGTAAGCTCGCGCTTCTCCGCGCTTGCTCGCGGTCTGCCTGCTCGCGCGTGTGTCCGTGCCTCCTGGCACTTATCTTTATATGTGCTGTGCCTTGAGGCGGGCTGAGTCCCCCGTCACAGAGACCCTTCGCCGAAATTCGAGCGTAGGGAGAGCTGGACGCACGCTATCGCTAACGGCATAATATGTGTATAAATATAACAATAATAATCAGGTACTCACCGGCGGCTCCAAAGGTGACTGTCTGCTCTAACTAAAGTATAAAACGCAGGGTTTTCTGCTAAATTATAATTAAATCAGGTTTCAAAAAGATTATTTTAAACTGACGTATAAATTTTGTGCTATTGACTGAGTTGAAGTTATCTTTCTTTCCCCTTGAATTTACTGCTAACGATGTTTTATTTTTGTTTAACGAGCAGACGGTCGGCACGGTTATCGCTTGCTCTCTCTCTCTCTCTTATTTTGGTTACTTTCATATTAGAAGTTTTGGCTGCTGCCGTTTGCAAGGTGTTTTGTTATGACACACAATTATTTTTACTTTTGATTCGGGGTATTGGTGTGGACTTTGGTCAGGCATTTTGGGAGAGAGGAATTATTCGAACTGTTTGTCGATTATAATGTGGCGTTTAATTTTTACGTTTCTTTAATTTTTTTGTATGATGGCGCAAGCTGCGCGCTTTGCTAATAATTAATAATTCCTCTTTCCCGTGATTTCTAAATTAAACACGGTAATTCTCTTCATTAACTATAAAAATATAAAGTATTTGTTTATTTTTACTATTCCCCTTGAAGGGGTTTGTGCGCATACATATCGAAGCTTTTCGTTCTACACATTAAGCGGGAGAAAAAGAAAACAAACTGTATTTATTTTTAATAACTTCTTATAATCTAGACTTAATACTAGGAACTGTATTTAAACGCTGCTAATTCTATGTGGCGTATCTTATACTGCGACGCAAATTATGTATGTATTTTTTTCTAAAGATATTTATTACACAATAACGCATTTCTAATATTATTTAACTTAATGTTTAGTTCAACGTTCTTTTTTTTTTGCATGTTTCACCTACTTTCTCCAATCCTTCTTCTTATAATCTGCGAAGTACTCATTTGTCTGCTTTACCCTCTCGTCGAACTCGTTCTGCGGGATTACCCATTGTGGCTTCCACCTGGGCTGGTGGCTCGTGGTGGTATTGTGTGTGTGGTCTTTCTTGCCTAAAAGTTTCTTGTCTGAGTATTCTCTCGCGTTGTTCTCTTCGTTCTCGCTCCACTACCGCCTGGGCTTCGGAGTCGAGGGCTGGCCGCTGTGCTGAGAACGCTTCGAACAGCTTCTCGTTTCTCGCTTTCCTGTCCTCTACTAGGTTCTGCTGCCGAAGTTTCTCCACACGCGTTGCTACGTACGCTCTTTTGTATTCGAGCAGTGTCTCTTCATATTCCTCTTGCTCCGCTTCACCGAGGTCTTGCTCATGCTTATGAGCGCGGATGGCTGCGACCTCTTGCAGCATTTTCATTGTTTGTGCTGCGTTCTGTATTAGTTTTTGCAGTGCCAGTTCCGTGAGTTTCCTCTGATCGGCTTCCTGCTTTCTGTGCGTTGCCTCTGCTTGTTTGAGCGCCTCCCGCTGGGCCGACTTCTTAGAAAGCGTCGCCTTTGTCTTGATGTTAATGACGCTGTCCGCGGCGTGCGGGATTGAGGAGTCTCTGGCCGGCTGGTCTGTTTGCGGCCACTTCCACAGTGGGGTGTGCTCCTGCGTGCCTTCCCCTTGTGCGCTTTTCCCCTGTTCGTGTGTTTGGGGTTCCGTTGATGCCGGGCGGTTTGTCACTTGAACGATCTGTCCCCCGATCTGAATGTTCGCTACGCCCTGAACGTTGGAAACGTCTATACGTATCGCTTCCTGCATTTCTATGCTTATTTTTTTTCTTTTTTTGTCACCGCTGTAACTTTTCACTGATTTTCACTGTCTCTATTGTTCGCACACTGATCCACTTTCCTCTCTATATCTTGCACTTTGCCACTGCACTATCTCGCGCGATACACCTTCTCTACACGTCTTTTCCGCGTTGTGTCTTTGTTCGTGTGTGTATATGTTGCGCGCGTGATGTTGCCGACACGGTTCGGGTTTGATTGGCATGCCTTACCTCGCGGCGTTTGGACGATGGAGGGGGAGGGGGGCGGTGTGGCGCGGATGTATCTTGCCGCACGGTGCCTTCTCTTTTTCCTATCTTACCTACATTGTCGGCGCGCGTATCTATATGTACTTATTCTAACTTATTACTATGGTTTTATTATTTGTATATTATTCACTTATTCTTTATTGTCTATATTATTTTGTATGACCTGTACTAATGTATTTCATATGTACCACATTACGTATACTATATATGCTATATTTTGATGTATAGTATATAGACTTTATTTTTTTTCTATATTATATACATTCTACTTATTTTGTATACTATGTACTATTTGTCTTTTTCTTTTTTTTTTTCTTATTGCTTAATATTTTTCGCGGCTATTCGCCCGCGTAACATTTTTTTAAATCTTTGGCGTGGCAAGACGCCTTGATAATCTTGTTTCCTTTTTTAATTCGTAAATGTTTCCCGTGATTATTTTGTTTATAGTAAAGGGGCCGCCAAACTTAGGCGCGAGTTTGGCGTTTATGTTATCTTTTGCAGACGATAATATTTTATTTTTCGGCCAAACTTGCTCTCCTATCTTAAATTGTATGTTTCTCCTTCCGACGTTATAGTGTTGCGATTGTCTTTCTTTTTCTCTGTCATTTTTATCTTTCGCGTTTTCATGAAAATCTTTCAATATCTCCATTCTTTCCATCCACTTTGTAGATTGTTCTTGCTCTTTGTCGTAGCTGTATTTTTCCTCGCTTGCAATATTATTTGCTTGCAGTGGCGTTTTTGGGGTTTGCTCTTCCTTTTCGGCATCTGACGTGTTTATCAATTTTATTTCTTTCTCTTTGGCCGTTTTTGATCGCGTTTTCACGTAGTATCCGCGCTCTGATGTGTCTTCGTTTATCGCATTTCTGTTTTCTATTATATCGATCTCATTTCTTTCAGCCTTGTCTTTAGTTGCATGTTCGTTGTATTTCTCCTTTATCTGTTCCACCTCTCGCTTCCAGAACTTTGGTGGTTGCATCTCTCTGCCGAACATTAAAAATGCCAGTGTATAGCCTGTAGATGAGTGTTTGCTTGAATTGTGAGCGAATTGAAATTGCGGTATGTGTTTATCCAATTCCTTATGGTTTTCGCTTATAAATGCTGATATCATTGTCTTCATGACTCTGTTTACTCTTTCCACCGGGTTACTATGTGGGTGGTAAGACGGCGTTTTCTCGTGCGTTATCTTACTTTCCTCTAGAAACTTTGAGTACTGTATTTACGAATTCCTTGCCATTATCTGATATAAACTTTTCTGGAGTTCCGTACGCTGCGCATATTATGTTTTCTAGCGCGTCTTTTACGTAAATTCCTGTTTTTTTCCGTAATGGCACGCGCGTAATAAACTTTGTAAATAAATCGGAAAAAATTAGCAGATATTTGAACTCTCTCTTGCTTTTGGGCAATTCTCCGATCAAATCTGCTGCGATTGCCTTATATGGTCTGTCAATCTGTCTCGAGTGCATCGGATCTATCTGTCCTTTTTGCTCTACTTTGCATACTTGGCAAATTAGGCATCTTTTTACGTATTCTTGCAAGTCTTTATACATTCCAGGCCATGAATAACTTAGCGCTGCGCGCTTGTATTTTTTTTCTATCCCCAGGTGCCCTGTGCTGGGCTCGCTGTGCATTTCGTGCATGATGCTCTCCCGCTTTTCGTGCGGTACTATCATCTTCCAAGCATCAAGATCTGTGATGACATCGTCGATATCAGCATCTGGGTTATACTTGTATATTCTTCCTCCAATTATGTTCGAGTCTCTGTATTTTCTAGGCTGCTCTTGAATTTTCTTGTATAAGTTTTTATACCATTTGTCACTTGTTTCTCTGTTAATATTTATTGCTGCTACACTTATTGTTTTTTCGTTCTTGTAACAGCGCGATAAGGCGTCTGGTACGACGTTTAATGAGCCCTTTCTGTGTTCTACAGTGAAGTCGTAGCTCATTAATTCTTGCGCCCATCTGCCTAATCTACCTGTTGGATTTTTCTTCTGAAAAATCCATTTTAATGCACTGTGGTCCGTTATAACCTTGAATGTGTCACCTTCTATGTAAGGCCTGAATTTCTCTATCGCCCATTTAACCACTAGGCATTATTTTTCTGACGTGCTATAATTTTTCTCTGGCTCTCGTAGTGCTCTGCTTGCGTATGCAATTTATTTTCGATTGGGGACAGCAAAAAAAAAAATTTTGTACTCGGAGCAAAAAAAAATTTTGAAAGTGTACTAAATGAAGCAGAGATTAAAAAAAGATAACCGAAGTATCGCGTTATTATTCGCACTGATAATCTGTAATTTTCTTATTTAAATTCTGTTGCTGTATTATTTTTAAATAAATTTGTAAAATTCTCTTGATTATCCAATCGCCGAAATTTTGCGGCGTCCTCTACTTTAAAATCTTTTCCAACGTAGAATGGTCTTATTATATTTCTTAAATGTTTCTATTATCGTGGGTATGCTTTTCCTACTTGTTTTCATAAGGAGACAAGATTATATCGCCTCGTACCACGGTTGCTTGTCCGTATTTATACGGAAATTTTATTTAGAGCCTTTGGCTGTATACGCTTCGCTGTGAATCCTACAACGAGTAAGCCTAGCGCGAGTGTAGTGTGCTCGAGCGTAATGTCGCTTTGACCTACCCTTGGCTCAAGGTTTCTGTGTGCTGTTCACGCCTGAAAAAAAATCTCGCATTCCGCGGCTTTTCGAGCTGCGCGTCGAAATATTTTTCTTAAAATATTATTTGTTCACACTATCTATTCATGCGCGTCTCTTACTTATTATTGTAATAGAAATTTCCGTTTTATTTCGTTTAAAAGTTGTTTGATACAGACAGAGAATTTTTAATTGATTGGGGCGAGCTTTCCCCCTTTTAATTAATTTGTTTTTGCTTACTCGTTGTTAGATTCACTCCTTATCTAAATTTATGCATATTCGTTTATTTTTATATGAAATATTATGTTATCCGTTGACATCATTAGCGCCTTCCTTTTCGTGACGCTGTAGCGCTCTTGACGCGTATTTATTTGTTGCTCATTACTATTTGATTTTTTGACTATTTCCACATAATTCTCGCATACGTTTTTTTATTAATAATTTTTTTTGTTGGGCGCCATTGTAACGGTGGGGTCTCTGTCCCGCTCGCTGTCCGAGTGTAATTCGCTCAGAACGTGGATAGTACTTCATCCAATTAAATTTTATTAGCTGTACTCGAGATGTGAAAAGCCCCTGTCGCCCCGACTTTAGCGGGGACGAGCACCTCACGTTACGGACAAGCTTTCGCTTGTGTGCTGCTCCGACTTACTCATCAGCATAGCATCATAAAATATTAACTTCATGTGGGCGGGGAGTCCGACCCATTAATTCGGGGCTTAGCGGAGCAGATAATTCAAAATACAAGATTCTTAGTTTCAATCAAAATCGATGTAATCATTTATTTTATTTTCTTTGAATTTAGTTATACAGCAATTCCGCGACGCCGCTTCCCCATCAGGAGCACGCTGGTCCCCCTTACACGCGGGGTTTTCACGCTCGCTGTTCGGTCGCGCGTGACTCTACGCAGCTCATTTACTCGCTGCTCAATTCCACGAGAGAGAAAGAGAAAACTATTGTTTAGCCACACGCTACCTTTTGATTAGACCGCTGATCACATCTTTCGCTGGTATCCGTCGTCCTTCTTTCCCCCATGTGGCGGGGCCGGGAGCCGGCGGGGATGATGGATCGGTGTCCCTGCCGACTGGCTCGCCGTCGCCGCGGCTGTCCCCCTCGGTTATTGGGGACTGCCGGCCTGGCTTCTCTCTCCTCGGCGATGCCTCCAGGATGCCTCGTGGCTGCGGCTGGTGCTCATGGCCGATGGCTCGCGTCTTCCTCCTGGTCACTTGCGGCACGTGGCGCGACGCTTCCCAGAAATCGGCAGTCAAAAGTAGAGCACGGCGCTAGACTTCCGCTACGCACCGAGGCTGGTGGGCGAGAGAGCGTCCCTCGCGCTGTCCCGGTGCTTGGAGGTTTTCACTGCTCCATTCCCCCACTTGAGCTACTTCGGCCCTCTCTCTCACTACCGTATGGTGCTTCCCTAATCCTTTCTCTTCCTCTCTCTCTTTAAAACTATTCGCTCTCGTCGCGGTGCTGTTCTGTGACTCGCGCGTCTTCGCGCTTTCTCGCGGTGCCGGCGTGTAAGCTCGCGCTTCTCCGCGCTTGCTCGCGGTCTGCCTGCTCGTGCGTGTGTTGGTGCCCCCGTCACAACAATAATAATAAATTTTATGTACTATAAGTTATGAAAGAATTATTCTTATTTTTATTATTATTATTGTATGATTATTATTTCTTATTTCTGATTTATTATAAATGAATTGCCATAAAGGCAGTGATATTATTTGAAAAAAAAACAAATACCAAATTATAAAAGTTAATTAAATAAAACACTCATTAATTGCACTGAAATGTCGTGAAAAATCGATAAAACACATACACATTCAAAAATGAAGTCAGGCAAAATTAATATTGAATAAATCAAACTGAGAATACTGACTACACTTTTTCAATAATACAAAAAAAACTCTCCTTTACCTCAGCTCTAAGGAAGAAGTGCATGCATATATATTTAGGCGAGCGCAAGGACCAGTTTTCGTTCTCTTGGATATTTAAAGGAAGAACCTTCCCACCACTCCTTATACCTTCCCTGGCCCACACTCCCTAAAGTGACTAACCCAACCCCCAAAAGGAGAAGGACAGGCATAATAGCGGAAGGACGAAGTTAACAAGCTGGACGGCTGGAGAAACCGTAACACTCTTTCACCGGATCTCCAACGCCGAGCACGCTCACCGTTTCGTTTCCTTCCGATCGTTTCATCCCGTCCATACAGTGTTCAGCATGGAAGTCAAGGCACTTTTTGTAATCATCATTTCGGCCATCGTCGAGACCTACAACGAGGAGGCCGCATTGCCCAGCGGTCTGCGGAAACGGGTCCGCATATCAAGGAAGGGCAGCTGGCGGAGCCGAGTGCAGAAGGCAATATCGCGCAAACACTACAGGGGCGGCGAAGTGGAGGACAAGGACCTGCACCTGGCCCACACCGTGATGATATTGGAAGTCCTCCGCAACCAGCAGGGCTCCGCCGTATTCCAAGCGCACGAGCAAGCGGGCGAGACGCGCAAGGAAATCAAAGAACAAAATAAGGCGAGGCAGGTACCGAACCTTAGGAGATACAAAAAATGTCGGACGACTACTGCTACCGCGAGGAAGCGGAGAGGGATCCACTTACCAGGATGTACGTCGATCATCTGGAGCTTCCCTTCGGAGGAGTTGGCTTCAGCGAGACCAAGTTTCACGGGGAGTGCGAGGACTGCCAGCGCCCGCTCCCAGTCTGGAGAAACTGCTCGATCTGCGCGCAGTTGCTGCTGGAAGGGGAGCCGGACATTTACGTCCACTCCATGGAGTGCGAACAGGAGAACCACCGGGCCCAGTTAAGGGGACCATGCAGGTGTACAGTCTACGGGGGGGAACGCATATACACTCTGGTGGACAGAGCTGAGTGGAACGTCACGGAAGAAGGAGACCTACCATGGCATCACGACTTCTACAATGAAGAAGCACCATGGGACCCCGAACACGAGCACAACGCATGGAACGGCATAGTGCGAGGAGGGGAGTCGTGACGTATCCCTTGCTAAGACAAGGGAAATGCAGCACAAAAAAGATGAATGAAAATGAATGCACTCTTTCTTTCAGCTCCTTCCCCCTTTAGATAAGCATTATGTAACCAAAAAATATATATATATAAAAATAATAATAATAAAAATAATAATAAAATATACATATATATTACTAATAATAAACGGATATACAAAAAAACATGTATAATAAAAAATTTATATATATATATCACAAAAAAATAACAAAAAAAAACACAAACAAAAAACAAAAAAAACAACAACAAACCATATAGCACGACATCCACTTTACCACCCTGTGCTGAAACTCGTCAAGAGGGAGTTGTCGCGTCTTGCGGAACTAACCGAAAGACGCAACGCCACATCTCAACTGAGGTACCAACAGCTGACATGGAAGGTCACTGCCGTACCAACTGCCATGCACTCTACCTCATCACAGGATAACTCTCTAAACGACTGTTCTTACCTACAGCATCAGCCTAGACAAAGAGCGGCCTACCTTTTTTATGTCTAACACAGCCGCCAGCGCAAGTATCAAGAATGAAATTTATAGCCGAGCGCTGTACGAATAAATTATGAATTTCGAAAATGAATTATGAATTTACGCCAGTTCGAGTACAGAGGAAAGCACACCGTCACCGGATATCATTTACATTTACAGCTAACACTAATAACCATATATGGTCAAAACAGTAGAATGACCAAGCAAGAAGCCGAAATTCAAACATACCTTTGTGTCTTCAACCAAATCCTCTATTTTAAATTCACCCTCCCCTTTCGCAAAAATCCATATTGATGTGACCTCCCGCAATGAATCCGAGCTAGAGAACTATAAAAGAAGAGACGTATCTACGCTCATTCTCCTATCGATTCCCATTTTTGGAAGTATCACGCCGTCTCCGCGCTACTCGCTCTAAGAAATTGTAACGCGCGGTTAGACATTTTATATTCACTTAGACTCTGTATTGAGCGCGATTTATTGAAACTAACTCATTGTATCGAATTATTGTAACCAATTGGAAGTAGTAATAAAGTAGTGATTATTATTCTTATTTGAAAAAAGAGATTATTGTTACTCGAAACATTCAAACCTTTTTCCAATTATAAATTTATCTTATACGCGCGCTTCGCTCTCTGCAAGCCACACCCACACAGCAGAAGGAGGGTCTGCAGCAGGATTGAGAAGACATCTGGAGACATTACATTCACTCAACTTCCTAAGATTAAATCAAAGTAAGCTATGCGCTCCGTGCATTATCATTTCCAATTGAGCTCTTTACACATCTACGCCTATTAAATTATTGCCGCCCATCCGTGCGCTCGAAGCAAACTGGGGAAACTCTTATTTTCAAGTCAATTTTCCGTCACTGACGAGTCAATTTAATCGTGTGCAACTCAAGTCTATTTTCTTCTTCGTTACGCTCCCTAGACGTAACAATATTTTAAAGTTTATGTTGTTCTAATAAATTTGCAGAGTTTTTATGTTTTATTCTATAAGTTATAAGTTGCTCTATACATTATATAGAATTATTTTTTTTGCAAACGTAAATAATGACGAAAGAATCAACAATGCGTGGACTTATTCATTTTGATGTGTTCCTAATTCTCTTTATTATTTTATTGAATTTGCTTGTTTTAAATGTTTTAAATCCGACTCGTGTGGTAATCACCTTCTTCGCACACTTGTAGCGTAATGTACTATTCTCTGTCTTTACGCTGCTGTCTATTGTATAACTATATAATATTACGATAACAGAGCTATATATTACTTTTAAGTACGCCTATATAATCAATGGAAGGGAGGAAGGTAGGTTTAAAAACAAAATACACATTTTCAACTGAGATTTATTTATTCATTTTTGTTGCATAAATTTTAAAAAACATAGGATACAATTTTAATAAGTATAAAATATTTTTGACACACATGATTGATTACATAAACCAGATCCCAGTGAACGTTCACTAGCAAACGTACTTACACGTTTACTCTTATTTTTTACAATCTTTGAATAAAACTTTTTCTCCAAATTATCGTTTTTTCTCGAATCTCTAGAAAACTTGTTGCAATACGAGCGTAAATTACGATTCCTGCACATATGATGAAGAAACATAATGCAATATTGGCCGCAAACTTGTGAATCCAGGCTCTGCATGGTCTTTCGTTTCAAATCGTACCGCACGCAGTTTCTTCTGAGACGATCGCGATGATGTGGTGATGTTGGGGGGAGTCCATAGCTATCGAAATATGTTCCGTGGCCATTTTTATCAATATATATATATAGCAATCCAATGTGAGCATTTTTTTGTGTGATCATCGATATTTGCGGTTATGGCAGCTGGTCGCGCTAGTAAGATGGGGATTCGATCTGCCGCATATACTCCGAGTGTATTAGCTTTTATACTTGCGAGTGCCCTCATGATTTGATAAGTGTTCATTTTTCTCTAGTACATATTTTTTTCGTCACTCTCGTCGGCGTCATCGTCGGTTTTAGAATCTACCTCGTCGACCCCAAAATCGTATTTACAGCTTGTAATTCTTCTTCTAATCAACTTTTCCAAAGAGGTTTGCTTACTTGTATGTTTTTGTTTTTTCAGCTCTTTATAAAGTCTATTAGTGTCGTTTTCTGTAAATTCTTCTGATTTAATACTTGAACTACGTGAAATCTGTTTAAGTACCGCGCGCAACCACCGACGTAATAAGCATGCTTGATTTAAACTGCACACACTCCTTTTAATACCAAACCGTGAAATATTTGATATACATGTAAATATACTTTTGTATTTTCTCCTCAATTCGTCCCGTGACAGATTCTAGATATTTTACTTTATCTGCCCCACGCGCGTACATTCTCGATGCTCTTTCAGCTATTTCTCGCAGTTGCAGCTGTACTCGTTCAACTGTAATATCTCCTTCTGTCCACTGTACACCATGTACAAAATGAGAAGTATACTGATTACTGTGTTTTATTTCCTCGGGCAGATCATCAAATTCGTGCGGCGATTTAATAATCCTCTGTCCAAGAGATCTATCTCTCGTTAACTTAACTATAGCAATTTCTCTTGGGAAAAAATGATTATTCCAGTCTCTTAAGCCGTGAATATCTATTATATAATCTATAATTGAGACTACTATCGAAAGTATTTCAACGAATACTGACAGTATTGTGCACTCTGCAGCCTCTTTTTGTAGGCTCTTCCCACCACTTATGCGTTAAAGTCAGTTATGATTTGTCGACTTGAATAGATTTCGAGAACGTTATCGTACTCAGCATAAAGTATACAGTTTATAGTTGATGTGAGAGCCTGATCAAATTTCACTTCTATACGTACATTACCATGCTGCACGAAATTCCAATGCATAGCTGATTTTCAATTTTATTTTAAAATTTACATACATTGAAAAACTATTAAAGTAAATAGAAAATTTTTCGAATATATATAGAAACTTATATAGAAAAAAACATACGAATTTGTTAATAACAGTTTCTGAAAAAATGTTTTTTCACGACCAGCACAGTCGATTCAAAATTGCAAATTGAAAATTTCATATTGCGTTTGGCATTATGTTTGAAATTTATATTGAAGAATCTTTCCCTGGAATTTCGCAAATAAAAAAAATAATAAAAGAAAATGAAAATGTTACTTTAACAACAACGGTTCAACATGGCAATTTCAGCTATGATTTAATTGAGTTGAATTGTGAATCATATTTAATACGGTTTAATTGCTAACTAAAATTTTAAATGTCTATTTGATCCAGTCGGCTACAATACGGCAGATTTTCAATTCGGTTTAACTTAGCAATTTCAACTATGAATTAATTGCGCCAAATTGTGAATCATATTTAGTGCTGTTTAATTGTTAACTAAAATCTTAAATGTTTATTTGATCCAGTCGACTTCAATGCGGCAGATTCTTAATTCGGTTTAACATGTCAATTTCAGTTGTGATCTTATTGGATCAAATCGTGATATGTATATTTAATCTGGCTTAGTTGTTGAATAAAATGTAAATGTTTATTTAATTCAGTTGATTTCAATGCAACGGATTCTCAATGTTTTAGTGGCATAGCAATTTAAATTGTGCTTTAAGAGGATGCTGGAGTCGCCTGTTTTACCGACATTAGGTTTTTCAAACTTTTCTCTTTAACAAATTAACCAATTCGCTTGAAACTTTTAGAAATGATAGAATGATCATAAATAGAACGCGCTCAGCCCAGAAATTTCCGAAAACTAAAATAACATAGAAGCTCGAGAAAGTACCAAATTTTTACTGATTTCAATTCAATCCAAGAGATGGCATGATTCTGACTTTGCAATTATATTTCAAATTAAAAATATTA
>UELU01117433.1:0-19709 GCA_900490025.1 Megastigmus dorsalis | reverse complement strand
CACACATATATATATATATATATATATGTATGCCTATATACACACAGCGAGCACGTGCAGGCAGCAGGAGACTCGACCGCCGCCGCAGGAGCGACGCAATGAGCCGCCGCGAGCGCCGCCGCCGTCTCTCCGCGACTATTATCCTTCTCTCTTTTTTCCCTCTCTATCCCGTCTGCAACCCGCGGTATAGGTAGTCGTCGGTGCAGGAGAGCGCGCTACAAGACAAACCCGAGCGCGTGCAGCCAGTGTCGGTGCAGCGGCGCGGCTTCTAGCTGCGGTAGGCGCGCGCGCGAGACCGTCAGTACTCCCTCTCCGCACCTTTCACTCTCTGCAGCGGCACACGGCGGCACAGCTACAGGGCACCAGCCGCGGATCGTATATCTTCGCCTTTCTCTCTCGTTTCGCGAAATCGAGGCTGCTGCCGTTGCTGCTGTTGCTGCTGTGCCTCGGCTCTCCCTGCAATCGCTTGTCCCGGCATTCTTATAAAAGTACTTTGTAAACTGCGACGCTCGCGACCACGGGGATATTCGACTGCCAGAGAGACAGAGAGAGAGAGAGAGAGAGAGAGAGAGAGAGAGGGACTCTTTGACTGGGTCTCCTTTGCGATCGGCAGGAACTCGCGTGAAAGTGCATCTCGCTCGGCATCTCGCGCAGCTCCGAGTTCCCTTTGTCTATGTATAGGATGAATGACCTAATTATTGATAGTCGACCGATAGCTTGGAGTTACCTTATACGGCTATTATACAAGTACCCATAGCTATATTCACATCGAGATAGTGGAATTCTTGCATTTGTACTCGCTTGCCTATATATGCTTGCCTCGGATATGCATTCTAAGAAACTTTTATCAACTGCGGAATGTCTGTGTACCTATAAGGAAATTAGTAGATCTCTTATTCTGCTATATCGTAGAAAATAATTTAATCATTCTTATCGGTTTACATTTCATGAAAGACGATATATGTATACTTGGCTCATGTTTGTTTAACTAGCCAACGCGCATGTTTGAAAAGGAAAGGTCAAATATTTACTTTCAATGCCAATACGCTATATATATATATATATATATTTCCAGTATTTTTATAATTTTTCTTTTTTATATTTGCGTTAAAAGATTTTTAGTTGAAAAAGAAGAATAGATTCTCATTTAGTATTCAAGTCAATGATTCACTGTGCTAACACAGTCATCGATACCTCATCCTTTAACAGTTAATAAATATTCTTCGGTACAAGGAACTTTCTTTCACTGTAAGATTTGCTTTGTCTTTTATACATTTGTAATACAGTTTCCAGCAACGGCTTGAATTAATTCAGGTTTAACCACAAACATGAGGAAAATCATTTAAATTTCGTATATACTTACTCATACATACAAATATATTTTTAACTGGATTTAGATTTGATTCTAGTTCGTAAAACAATTAAAAGGAAATCAACTACTTTACTGCAGAATTATGAGATTTTCAGTTTCAATTAAAATCTACAAATTATGCAGACTAAAGTTTCATGTGGAAATGTCGAGGGAAATGTACTGGAAACGACGAGGTCCTTATTCTGACGGTTATGATTTAGTCGTTCATACAGCAACATAGCATCTCCTGCGGTTCGATATAATCCTAATTTTTCATTAAAGAATTAGCTTACAACCGGTAGATCCCTTTGGTGTAAAATAACATAAATACATTTTCATGCAAGAAGAAAAAAAAGCCGTTTCAAGGATCTTTTTGGTATTCTTTCTCTGTAATCGTATTCGCTTGAGCAAGCGAGAGAGTTTTATGTTTGTTCTGCAAATAAACATTCGTCAAGGATTCATTTTTGTAAAGAAGTGGCCTTAATTCATCCTCGCACGTCGACATTCCTAGTAATGTTTTTTTTATATTCTCTTAGCGATCATTTGAAGATATATCGATTTGTAATAGAAATTTTTATTGCTCAATTTGTGAACTTTGAGAAGTGGATGTAATATAACCTATTCCACACTTGATTTTTTTTCAAACAGTAATTATCATATGACGATAATAATCTAATTATATCATATAGTTATATTAAAATGTAAGGTTATTCGATTGTTTAGACGTCAACTGGCAAAATATTTAGACTCAAAATGTATACGCACTTTAATATGTATAAAAAATATCTTATTAAAACTTTCGCATTCAAATTATCATTCCTTTTTTGAAATACATCAAAGATGTTAAGTATTTTTTCTTATATATACTGAGAAAATAATGATCTGAAAATTTCTTTGCAACAATACTTCAACTAAAAAATAATAAAAATATAGAATGATTAATATCATAAACAAAACTTGTTTAGTAATTCACGTGAATTTAATGCTTCGCCAGTTGAACTACAGTCTGATTTCATTTATGTGTAATAGTATCCTACTATCCCGACTCATAATGCGAAAATACCCAATATCTAATCTTGATAAGAGACTAAAAATTAAACATTTTTTACCAGATATACAAGCGGCGAGTTAATCCGGTTTCGAAAAATCTTGCGTGCTAATAAACTGGTTATAGCTACTACATATGATACGTTACAAAATCTTTTGAGCATTTTTTTTTAAATCTAGCTTCCACGAAATATCAATAGCTTGTTAAAGTTATTCAGATTGTTTATAATACCCTTAATAAATATTTTCCTTTTTTTAACGATTGTATTGTCTTGCGAGATTCGCTGAATCGCCTACTGAGTAAGAGTCGTTCACGCAAAAGATTTAGAAGCAGATTAAATTCACTGATGGTATTAGTTACAGCTATTTGACGTGATAGTTCACGCATTTCTCGGTACAGTTGCATCCAGGGTCGCAGACGCAGCAATAATACCTTATTCTATCGTCAGTACGTAATACATCTTTTAATTTTATACAGATATCTTTTACTTTATGCAAACAAATATCATAGTTGTTTATTTATTTGTTTATGCTACTTTTAACTACGTAAATAATCAATTTATCAAAGTGAATTGCAAGTAATCCGGTTAATTCTTTTCATTTTAAAGACTTTTCATATATGCAGTCAGAGAAGAAAATGTTTCATAACAATAAAAAGCAGAAAGTTGATACTTGAATAAACTTATAAAAATAATCATGAATATATTATTATAGTCGATTTGTCGATAAAATATATTTTGATTTTATTTATAAAACGCACTTCTACCATAATATATATATATATAATACACGTGCGCATTTAATAAAAAGATTATTAAAAATGTTAAATTAACCTTAAAAGAAACAAAGATGCTCATAAATAAAGTAACTCATTATATTGTTTAATATAAAATCACATATCTGACTATTTATTCACAAATACATTTAAATAAACGAACATATTTCAACCGATTAATCTAAAAATTTTCTTTTACATAAAAATTCATTACTACAATTCGAATTTCACTATTTTTAGTAAGTATTTATATACTAAAACAAAGCAAAATTTCTAAGAACTAGTTTCTCACGTAGTGGCGCAATTCAGACTTATTAAAAAGAGTGAAAAACACATACATCGTTTGCGACAAAGAAAGCCATTTTCCTCTTTCATTCACATTAATTTTTTGTGTCATCGCAAGCCATAAAGAATATATAATCTGGAAATAGGGAGAACCACGGTCGCTTATTACTGTAACTACATCCTCTCATATTTTCTCTCTCTCTCTCTCTCTCTCTCTCTCTCTCTCTCTCTCTGTGTACATCAACACGCCTGTTCGTTTAATTACATTTTTTTTCTCTCTATAGCTACGGTGACGTATCTCTTTCTCCTCAGTTTCTCGCCTCGACGGTCTACCACAGCGGCAATTAATGCGGACACGTGCGCAAGGACTCGCTGCTCGCATCGATGATATAGTATGGTATAGCGGTTATCGTTTGGATCATGACTGCGCGTGCGACTATCGAAGATTTAGCGCGAATCCCTGCGCGATCGCTTGCACTTCCTGCAGATTTTCCCTCTTGCGCAATCGTGCATACCGCATATCTGGCAGTAATTCTTCGACAGAAGTACATAACGGCGTCGTATTCCGTTTGCGCTCTCTCTCTCTCTCTCACACACACACTAGCAAGCCCTTTATTCTCTCTATAGCATATAATAGAAGCTTGGAAAGAGAGGGAGAATCAGAGAGAGAAAGTATACCGGAAGAAATGCTTGTCGTTGGTGTACGTCCTGCGGAGAACGAATCTAGACGCGCGACTATTTGCTGGAGGCTGTTTCATGCTTTGCATATATCCGGCTCCACTTTTAAGCCCTGGTATTCCTCAACGATGTCAACTACGTTCTGCACTGTTCCGCAAATCTGCAGATGGGTAAATTGATCGATCAATAAATATTTAGAATAAGTATTTTCAAAGTAACGCATGGGCTAACCAAATAGAAATACTCAGACAAACTGTAGAGTGAATGTAAAATCTATAAGAAATGGATAATTTACAAAGGCACTTCTTTGCTTTATTTTTTTCTTTCTTATAGAAAATAATTATTTCTTTTTTCTAACAAGGTGTGGATCGATCTCATATTACCGTTAGATGATATGCACATGAAATCGTTGCTGAGAAACTAAGCATTGCAGAAATTCATATCTGACAATTTGATAGTTATTTGCGCAACGATTCTAACTCATAAATCGTTATAGCACATATATATATACTCACTTTTGTGCAATCAAGGAAAACAGAATACTTTTTTTACACCACATGGGTGTCCTAGCGTGTCCTAGACTGTAAATGTAAATGGCAAATTTGAACTGTACACTGGCAGTTATTTTTACATTCTATGTTATTAAATATACATTTTATTCATATTGATATACCCTTTTATTCAATTAAACATTATCTATGTACATATAAAATATTGATATCAGAAATTCTTTTAATATCTTTTAAAGGAGATATTTTTGAGATAATGAGAAAATATGATACTGTTAAAATGCTTTTATTATTTATAATATACAGGTATATGACATCTGTCATGTACTTGCATTTTTCTACTGAATAGATATGAAAATATTTCTTTTATATATTGAGATTGTTGATAAATTCAAATACTGATAGGGACTATAAGTTTTATTTCTATAATAAGCAGAATTTAAAGATTACCATCATAAAGCTCTAATAAAATACTTTTATTTTACTTACACATACCTGTATTTATCAAACTGAGATTTTTTTTAAATTTAAACAAAGGATAACGGTATACGATAAACTTTTTGCAACTAATATTGTATATTTCTTCCTGATCTATTAAAGCATTTAATGAAGTGCACCTTTTTAAAAATAAAATTTAGGTACACACAAAACTTTGAACTTTACTAAACTATTTATAAAGCGCTTTATCTTATCCAGATAAAGTTTTCGCAAGTTAGTAAATACCAATTGAAAGAATTAGGTTCATGGACTATAATCTTGGGAAAAGCATGTTAAGCAGTCTCAAATGGATAACATACCAGCTAGGAGTGCAGCAACCTGTCCTGGTCAAGATGTCGTGATGCAAAAATTTATATGTATAATAGTGAAACTATACTACGTTAAAATAGTATTTGGTGGCAATATATTCAAGGATTACATATGAATTATATTTTCTATTCGGTATACTATAACATTTTTTAAAATAAATAGTTATTATGTGTTAGATACAATTTAAGATTCTACCCTTAAATCTTGATAATATTATATTTATTTTAAGAATGTGGAATTTCAAGCCGATGCAAGACAAAGTATGTAGATATTGCTGAAATTCATTATCTAGAAAAATGTGATAAAAACTTATCAAACAAAATTCTCAATCGACATTCTCACAACTCATTGCAAATATTTTTACTATTAGTTAAATTTGACGCTAAAAGAACTTACAGATAGTCAAATTATTGATAAAACTCGTGGTAGTCATGGTTAAAAAATTATTTAAATATTGCAAATTTATAAATTAACATAATTATGAATATGACATTTAAAATGTTGTAATGGGTTTTACCTTGCTTTGGAAAAAACTAAAAAATAGTTAAAGTTCACCTTTGCATGTAAAATGTATATAAAATTCATTATGTATACATTAGAAGTATGCTAAGCGCTTAATAATCGAAAAAATATTTACTTGAGGTAATTAATTATAAATTATATTTTTATCGTCTTTTTATGATGCGAACATTACCGTTTAAAAATTACATTATTGCAATTCATTTTTTTTTCTGCTATTTTATGCAAGTGCAATCTTTGCAATTTTATAAGTGCTTAATAAAAATTTTAATAAGTTTCAATGCTATGAAATAGAAATAATACAGTGACATTAAGTTTCTTGATATGATGTAAATAGAACAAAGAAATGTAATTATAAAAGCTTTAGTTGAAGTTTTAATTGCCATCTACCGAAGTTCAAAATACTATATACGAAATCTGAATTAACTAAACTAAACTTGTGATGAATTTGTCACCATCGTACATCTACATAACAAAATTTATACATTACCAAGATAGCAAGCCAAAGGAAGAAGATTATGATATTTTTTGTGACAATGGGCCATTTCGAATGTTCCGGTTCATTCCACATGGTCGCGGTCTCAATCATGATGGGAATTAACAGCATAACCGTAGACATGCCCACCGCTGCGAATAGACCCAAAAGCGGCGCTAAATGCGGCACGGCTAGGGCCACCAGAGCTGTGCGAAACGACAATAACAGCGATTTTTGCACATTCATTGGGACATTATTACATGTGAAATATTCAGTGATTTTATATTGTAATTGTATTGTTCTTAATAGCGAACATTTATGACACATTTTGTAAATATAAGATAATTGTTTGTATAATTTTGACAATTTTATGGTGGCTTAATGCGCATTTCGATGTTATCCCTTGTGAATAGATTTACTTTCCAGTTTCTTCTCATTTTTATTTTTATACTGTTTTATTCGCATTCAGCTTATTATAAGAACATTAAATTTATTTTTACACATTTGACAAGTTTGAAGTGAATAAAAGAAGATTAGATTGTCTTTATCTTGTGAAGTCAATATTTTTATGCTCATTTTCAATATAAATAATTCTCTATCAATAAAATAAAAAAATTCCATCAATAAAAAATTGTAAGCAGATCCTTGAAGCATTTTCATATTTATAAGTTTCCACAATTATATCGCTTACATTAAATTGTAAAAAAATACTCACTGCAAGAGATGCAAGCTGCAACACGAATTAATTTTTCATACCAAAGTTTACCCTCACATTTATCTATGACCATAGGCCAAATAATGGTGATGGGAATATATATCTGAAGCCCGTACGTCAACAGCACCGATACTGAAATCAAGACCTTTACGACCTGCGCCGTTCTGTAAAATATAAGATAAAATTCGCTTGAACTTTAGAAAAGTCAATTCTTTAACTTGCGAGATCTAATTATTCATGTTTTCATAATGAAATAGTTTCTGGCATGAGTCACATCAGGAAGTTTTTTTTGTTTTGCGTGTATTAATTTGATGAATTTCTGAACTCACGTACAATACGTCAGATGTATAAAATTAAATTACGCGATAGTTTCTCTGTCGCTACCGTTATTTATTGTTTTCAAATAATGACGTACTTTGAATTGTTTAGTATTATTTAACTTTTTATTCACTGCTCATAAACATTTTGCGTTATGTCTTGAAATCATTATACGCTTTTTATCGCAATTTGATTTGTTGCATTTAAAATTCATATTGCTACAGTTTTTCATTACAAGAAACAGTAAAGAATAAAAAGAATATTAACAATAGAGTTCGGTCATTCGAATAAAGGAGAAAAGGAGCTTCATAAATTTTAAGATCTTTTGTCAGCAATCAGTGACTAAAACAATTTGAAAGTTGGCGCAAGGACACGAACGAAGACGCGGAAGACTTTAACGAAGATCCTTGATTAACCGTACGAACAGAGCGTTTACGAGGTGAGCCAAAACGAGACTCGACTCAGCAATAGCCAACCCTGGTTTTAAAGCGAATGAACTGCTGATACTGAGGTCAAAAACTATATACTTCCTCAATATGAATTACTGAATTAAATCTTTTTGCTTTGTTGCATCATGTTGAATTATAAAATAGACAAAATACATTCTTATGTAGTGCATGATTTCATCTACATAATACAAATAAAATGTATAAAATGTATCATAGGATCTCACCTTTTTCTAATTCTTCGTATATATTCAAACTGTTATTTAATAACATGCGTAATAGTGCTTCGTCTTAATATGTAGAAAATCGTTATCATAAAAGCTTATACTATAGTTTATTCGAATTTTTATGCCAATTATCAATTCTATGATGCAAAATAGAGTTATGTCTCATCATTCGACATAATTCGATACGCTTTTTATCATCGAACATTTATAGCTTTCTTTCAACGTAATTTAGCTACATATGAGCTTAACGACAAATATTAGATATTTTATTCATGTATAGTTTCCAAATATTTTTCAGATCATATATCTTTGATGTCATTATACCTTCTATTTATTTATGACAACGATGTAAACTTGCGAAATCCAGTATTAAACATATAAAGAGTGATTTTGTAAGCTGTGTATGCACTGATAAAGTGATTATTTCGCCCTTTTAGAAAAAATAAAATCTATTGTACGACATAGATAATTCAGTACTGGTAGTCAAAAAAGGCTTAATCCAATATAAAAATAATTGAAATATATGATTTAAATTTGAGTTTTTATGATGACGTGTGATAACTATCAATTGTTAATATTATAAGTTTCAAATTAAATTATTGTGTAGAAACTTTAAAAATAACTGATTCAAGAATTAATCTTTTATATAAAAATAGATCATCACTTATATGGTTATCCAATAATAAATTTTAAAATTATAGATTCAAGACTTTAAACGGTGACACTTCCAGAGAAATTTCTAGTACAAATAAAAGCATAACTTATTCTTCAAATTGAATATTTGCGTCTGTAAATACTCGCCATTTAAAAGAAATTCCTTATTTCGTAAACACTGCAGTTTTGTTAATAAGTCTTTCAAAGTAGCTAAAACAGTAATCATAATATAATACTAGCTCCGATCCACTGTTTAAAGAAAAAATTAATATTCATTACGAATTTGGGTATTAATATTCATTACGAATTTGGATCTGTTAAAAATCAAGCATGAAAGTTTTGCTTTATCCTCAGTTGAACTACTTAGAACTAATCTTTTCAAATTTTACACTACGTTAAACCTTAAATCTTTACATTATTTTAAAAAAGATTTGGATTAACCAATTCAATGTTTACAATGCATACCTAGCGAAAACGCGCGCCTAATCGCCTATTATTCGAATCTCAAAGCGCTCATCTTTCATCAGATCTTACATTATGCAAACAATCTTATCACCAGTTCAAATAAAATAAAAAAATAATTCGTAAAAATATATAAGTGGAAAAGGAGAGGAAATGAGCACACAATGAGGCAAAATCTGTCTGATGCAACATATCAAAAAGCTTACATTTCGTCAAGCGGCAGATTCTTAATGACCGTGTCGCACGCATCATCGTATTTATTGTAACCCACAAAGCCGAAGAGTATGTTAATGGCGACGTTAAGGACCATCGACCCTGCCAATATGGCCACCATGTGATCGGGTCGGCGCATTGAGTTCTCCAGTGGCATAATAATGGACATGTTATGCATCGCGAACAGAAACACGCTGCAATAGACCGGTATTTGGTCTATTCCCGTGAAGGTCTCCAGTCTGACCGGTGTCGGAAGTCCACTGAGTAGGTAGTAGAAGGAGGTGACAAATCCTGTTAAGAGGCAAAAGCCGCCAGCCACGGAGTAAGGCACCAGGTGTTTGAAGTCCGGAACCAGGGAGAACAGGCAGAAGATCGGCATGAAAATTAAGATGTAGATTCGTAAGTCCAACTCCGCTTCGGTGAAGTACCCGATTATCTGGAAGAAGGCGAAGCACCGTGACGATATACGTTGATTTATCAATCCTTAGGATTAATATGATTTTCACTTTTTCTTTCGGTTTTATTATGGGCCGATCTTTTGGTCAGATAGTCAATGGTGTGGATATTGTGATTTAGTGGCATTTTTCCGCAAATTTACTTTCTACATTTTTATTGCTTACTTGAAAACTCATTGACAACGAATAGAATAGTAATGAAAAACTCCTACAATATAACAAAAGTATAATGATAAGGTCTTCTTTTAAATAAAAAAAGTAGTGCTTTGCGATATCCCGCACTATTGTTTAGATATATTTGTTAATATATCAAATCTTGATTTTAGATGATGATCTAATGTAAATAGTATTTATCTGATCCGCCACACTATCTGGTAGCTTCGTCAAATATTAAACGATCGGTTCCCCAAAATTCGAAAAAAATTTTTCACAATAATTGTAATATTTTGTGTTACATTGCCCGATAATGGAGCATAATTATCACCAACCAATTAACTTTGAAAAAAAGTAGCGCCACATTTTCATTAATAACAGGCTAATAATAGGTGTGATGAATTAGCGATTCATTTCACATTGGAATGTGTACTGAAATTCGCGTGTGAACAAGTGGCGTTCAAGTGAATGCCATCATTACTTAACAATTTACCTGTAATTATATTTTAATCTTATGACTATAAATTGCGCTATATTACAAGACTAAGAAAACTGAAAGATACAAAGCACACGGTAAAGAATTGCATGTAAACTGTTCATTTAACACTTTTTGTAGACTTTTTTTCTTGATGAATTAACTAACAATTTTTCAAATTATTTTCTATTTAATAGACAAATTGCGTAATAAATAATTTTCCGTGAAAAATTAAAGGTAATTTGTAAGCGTACATTTTAAAGCTTTGGCGTGATTTTAAAGAATAATTTACATAATTTTTGGCATAAAAAATGTTCTAGTTTAAACTTAATCTTGAAATATTATAATTTCCAAACATATCACACATTTTTATTTGCTTTTGAAATAATACTCGAAGTGTAAATTCAGATTTACAACTAATGTTCACTTTAGAATGCACCTGTTGGATGTTGGGAATACAAATATCCTTAATCAAAACAATTGTCCCCTTTCAGAGACCTCCGTTAATTGTCCTTTTAATTTAAGAACTTTTATTTGCTCGCGAGGGCAAACGGACAAAAGGTGAAACCGCTTATCAACGTGTTAATGTCGTCGACCTTCGTTGCCAAAACAGGAATGTCATAATTATGCGGTTGTGTAATTGGATCATTGCAAAGATTGTCGATTTAAAGTGTTAAGGCTCTTTGACTTTCTCTATCGTTGCGCTCGCTATCTCTGTTTTCCTCGTGTTGCTTTAAAAACTTTGTTGAGGACATTAAGGATCATTAACTACTTCAAATTATAAGAAGCGAGAGTCGGAGTGAAAATGGAAAACAATAGCCTCAATAGTATCTTGATAACTGTGGGTCTGAAAAGACTATCAAACTAAATTATTAACTAAAATTTACTATAACGCATCATCTATGTTAAACATTATAAGCCATGATTTTTAAGTTTCGCTTAAACTACTGACTGGTCTTGTAATTCGAACTGATAAACGTAAAATGGAAAGTTTTAGGATGCATGTGCTACAATTTATTTATTCGTTTCTGAAATAAATTACAAATTAAACACTTCTTCTTAATATGAAATTTAAATATTGAACGTTTCTCCATTCGCACATTGCATGATCTGAACATCTGGATTTTTACACAATCATATGCTATAAAGTTGGAGGAAAGAAAGAAACATTGAGCCTTTCAATACTTAATTAACATAAATAGCGCCATTAAATTGGTATAATAAAAAATCAGTTTCTCCAATAATCACGCAACCTGCATTCACAATTAATCATCATAGCACATTTTCATTTTTCCATCAAAGACCATTTTTTTGCTCTTATAAAAATAAAAAACTAACGATATTTCAAGCCATTATGTCACATCTATGATTCAGAAAGGTTTTAAGAAGAAAGCATCTATCTATTAAGTATTACGTACTCATGTAATATTTCCTTGGACAACATTTCAATTTGGAAAAGGCCCCATCTGTGAATTTCAGTTTGGAAAAGGTCTTATAATATTATAATATTATAGTAAGATTACTATTAGTATTATTTGTTTATTTATAATCTTAATTTTCCGTGTCATTGCTACCAACTTAAAGATAAAAGAAAAAGTATGCTCGGCAAATAGGGCCTTTCCCAAACAAAAGTTTCAGATGGAGCCTTCCACCGATCCGACGGAAAGAACTGGTACATATTCATCATCGTTAAATTAGCTTCCATTCAGATTCAACTGTAGAAAATCATCATTTACCAGCTGCTTGAGCAAAAGTGAATGCCCAGTGTAAATAACTCCAATGACGCTCATAGATAACCGAACAAGGAATCCAGAAAATTTTCGTTCATCACGTTTAAAATTAAGAATGAACAAGAAGAAGCGATGAAAAATAAATGAAGAGGAAAAAAGCAAAAGAAAGGCCAGAACGAAAGTACGATTTTCGCAATATATACGTTAGGCGCATTTCCGACGACGTCACTTCCGCGTTTTTTGCGGTCGTTCGGTACGCGGGTATATATGTGTGTATATATATCGTATTTATGTATGTGTATATATATATAAACACACGAATCTCCGCACGCTTAAAATGGATATCGCAACTCACCGTTTCGGAATGACCCGACAAGGTGCACACGAGACAGGAAACGATTTAGATTTACGTTTAGACTTCATTAGAAAAGCTTTCTGCCGGCTGCTCAAATGCGTGTCGGTGTCTGAGCAAAGACGCGTAATACTTTGTGCGCCTGGAGTTTCGGAGATAAACAATTGAATCACGCATTTTGAGGTCGTGAGCAATCCTAAAATTCCTAACTATTAAAGTTATTCTGAAAAATTTTAATTTTAAACAGAGCCTGAAATTATCGATGATGAGTACTTATTCTTTTTATTCGTATTTCATCCAGGTATTAATTGAGGATAGGTGTTATGCTCTAAAGTTTATTAAAGCATTTAATTTTTTAAATAAATATTCGTATTTTAAAGATATAACACGCTTTGTGAATTCGAAGAAAAGTAATCACTTTTTTATGCGAAGTTTGAAATACCGACGTTTATTTAAATGATTTATTTTTATCGCTCTTAGTTTCTTTAAAATTTTAAACGTTTTGCACAGTTTTAATGCGAATCGATCGTTCTTCAAATTCAATTGATTAATCATTCGCAAATATATCAATGAAAGTGTAGACATCTTACATAGTTTTTGTTTTAAATTCAATGATGGAGAAAAGAACGTTTCGATGCATATTTTATAATAAAAATAGTGTTTTTCACTTTGAACAACAAAGCATTGAATGTTGAATAATGAAATTCGTATAATATTGCTCATAATTTAAATTTGACACTTATTAGCTGTCTTGCGCTATTTAAAAAATATTATGTCTGTCGGTTTAATAATTTTAAAAGAATATGAAACGTGCGTTTCATGGAGGACTTTTAAAAATGTTGAACTTTAGATACTCTCGTTACTTTGAGGCGGGGATAAAGAACGTCGAATAATTTTCGACCACTTCGGGATTCCCCATAATATTAAACCTTGCCGAACCAGCTATCGGGGCCAAGTGTCCGCACGTTGACCGAACATCCGATCCAACCCTTCGCGGCCAAGGCCAAAACCTGTCACTCTACTCTGAATAAGTATTCAAACCGCAAGTTTCGCGCATTGGAACAATTTTATCATTTTCCGTGTATTCTTATAAAGTATATTTTTATTATTCTTAATTTTGTGACAGACATTATCTTGTACAAAGTTAACTTTTCTTTCATAACAGGTTTGGTTTAACGATAAAGTTTCCATAAATTTGTTGAAAAATATTATTACAACCTCGGAAGTTAAAGAAATACATCTTTTATAAATATTTTTTTTAATTTTTATTAAATATAAATTGTTACGAATTAACTATAGCCATTTTATCGTTTACTAAAATAATACACGCATTCTAATTATATTTTGGAAATAACTGAAGTAAAGAAATATTCCCCGAGTTTAAAAAAAATATCGTATAGATCAATAAATCATAAAATAATAAATAATTCGATCATGGTTTGCATGATAGATGACTTGAATTCTAATTAGGCTCTAATTAAGACTTAACTCAGTTCCTATAAAATTGAATGTCTTGAAAAGATAATGGAGATTGACCGATTTATCGTGTAACATTAGAATCATCAAAACTGACCAATCATCGTCCATTTCATCTCCAAAACTCAAAAAAAAAAAAAAAAATAAACTAGAACACCTGCAGTATCGTACATAAACTACACGAAGCGCGTAAAGTAAAAATAGCTAAGTAGCCAATCGAAGCGTTAAAAACAGCCTGATCAACAACTTCCCCGTTAAAAAAAAAAGAAAATCAAATCCTCCCGCTGTTCGTGTACAAGCGCGTCGCAGCAGCAGCGCAACGTGCGAGTGCGAGGCGCATTTCCGTCTCTCACCTGATGGAAGGACGTCCCGATATAAAGCGTGTAGACGATGGTCGTCTCGTACTGCACGAGACAGACTAAGATGTTGGTGAAGCGCGCGAACGCCTTAGCATACTTCTGGCATGGCTCGGGCCCGGTCTTGAACGAGGTCTCGGCTACCTCGGCGAAATTCAGCGAGGGTATGCGAGCCCGCCTGCACAGGATTTGGCCGCATTTCACCTGCAACGAGACATGGGAGAGCGCGTGTATAGCAGCTATATACCAGTCACTTCGTCTCCTTCCTCGCTCTCGGAAAAACTGGTTTCAAGGAGCCGCAAGAGCCTTGAGACTATACGGCCCGCTCGGCACACACACAAAGCTGATCGAGACATACATATACATAGACGGATAGCTGCTACTGGTGCTGCTATATTCTGTCTCCTTTTTTTCCCTTCGCTTCCTTTTTTTCCGCTGGGTCCTTTTCGCCAACGTGACATGCACTGCTCAGTGTATCTCTTTCCCTCTGGTGCGCTCACTACCTCTTGATACTTTTTTTTTAATATTTTTGCAGTTTTGAAAAGAGAGATATATATGTCGAGTGGTGTGATCGAGTTTCAATTTGTGAACCGTTTGTTCTTATTACAGCGTCTGGCCTGGTCTCGGGCTCGACTCATTCTACTACTGACGGAAATGTACATTTTGTCTATATCTATGAGTTTATTCAATGCGAGTTTACATTTGAAATGCTGCATTTAAATATATTGTTTGAAAATAATTATCAAGAATTTAATTGTTTGGAAAAAATCTACTTGTTCAACTAAAATTTTAGAAATGTTTACTAAAAGAAAATCCCAAAAATTGAGTTCTATCCTGGTAGAAAATTAATGATGTCTATAGCGTTGCCAATGATAATGTCCAGATTGTGCCTAGGTGTGTGGAATTCGGTCGCACTCGATGTCTAGGTACATGGGGTCACCGATGATGGAGTCCAACTAGTGCGCTACGTAGCTTTTCGCGTCTAAGTGTGAATTTCGGTTATAATACAGCGGTGCCAAAAGTGGCCTTACACGCCTAGACATCGAGCATCACCTAATTCCACGCCTATAGAGAATAGCTACGGAGCGCACTACCTAAACATCGTCATCGGCGACCCCATACACCTAGACATCGAGTGTGACCGAATTCCACACCTAGACATCAGCATCGGCGACAGTTTTTTTAACATGAGTCATAAAGGATGTACAACATTTTTCATTAACGAAATTTATATTTATCACCTTTTTTACGTTAGCAGGGTTTTCATCTAGTCTTTCCCGATATGACGTTGCCAGAAAGCGGGGTAACTACCGAGTTCCTTATACAGAAATTAGCTAGTTTTCAAAAAGCTGGCTAAGCACAGGGTAGAAACCCGATTAATTTTCAACCAGGGTAAAAAGTCAAGTAAAATTAAGAAATTGAAAATGAAATTTTTGCAGTATACATAATACATATTATAACATAGAAATAGTACGGTAAGACATTGGTTTCGATAAAAGGTTAATTAAATTTTTGTTCTAATTAGTTATATAATTTTCATACGTCTACCTTTTCGTTACAAAAATATTTATTTTCTCCTTTTCTGAATGTTTAATTTTTCTAACAAATCATAATAACAAAGTATGTGTAATTTTTAATGTACAACTAAATCCATTGCAAATTATACTCACACGGAGAAAAAAAGTTATATTAAAAATTACTGTGTTCCATAGTAAGCATACATACTCACAAAATGAGAAATATTACTATAATTTTAGTAAATTTTGCAATAAAACAGTAATTTTTTTATGAATTCTTTTATTTTTATTTTAAAACGTAGTACTTTTTAATATAACTTTTTTCTCCTTGCAGACATAAAATAAACAAATGAGATTGTTAATTTTAATATCAATCATTGTAATGACTATACTATCGTTTTTCATGCACCGATCGCGTGCAAATCGAATGACAATGATAATGTTATATACAAAATATTTATGTTAATAACAATTAATTAATATTGGTTTTACCGTTAGAACAGCAGTATGGATACTGATAGTCCCCACAAAAAGACTGCATGCAATCGCCGCAACATATCCAGTTCTTCGGAAAGCGGCCGGTAAAAATAATATCCCACTTCCAATGGCAGCCTTGCATAGGTGAACAAAAACAGCAAAAGAGCCTCTACAAAGACAAAGAGTTATCATTACAAAGAAATTAAAAAAATATAATTTCAAATGTAAGTTACATGCGTACGTGGTAATCTGCTCTGGTGGCCTATGATCAATTGGATGGTAATCGTCATCAGCCTTCGACATATTGCCTATGAAAAAATAAATTATTATAATCGCAAAACAGTGAACTTGCGTAGATATACAGAAACATTTTGATCCATGAATTTCTAAAAATAAGAAAATTTTAATAATAATTAGCATTAACTTGAAACGTGAATATGAAAACAAAAATATTTGGGATGAAGCAATAACATGTTTATGTTTCCAAATTAAATCATACATAAAAACAAGGTGTTAATTCTGTGCTTTCATATCGATATTTATTTCGCATTGTCTGGGATCAATTGATTGATAACTTGAGAGCTCTTGTTTCTAAATTCTATTTCATTGGCATTTGCGCAAATATCTAAATCTAATCTTCCTCGCGTATATTCTTATACAACAAATTCAAGGAAAATAATAGACGCATATTTCCGATACACGTGGAGTATAAAGATCATGCGAGAAAAAAAGACCACGACTATTACACCAAATTGACTTGGTTGGCAAAGTACGTTGGCTTATTGTTACGTGGGTGCTGGCGTGTAATCCAAGGATCCTTTAAGGATCTTTCATTCGACTTAATGATAATGACTTGTATAATTACCCTGGAATGTCGGTTTATTGTATTTACCGAGCCACTCCTTATCTTATTCTCTCATGTCTCAAGTGTGCATACCTCTCTTTATATTTATTTGGCACGATTGTACGTCATTTCGAAATAATGAACATCAATTACAAATTACATTGACGAAAAGTCGCCCGACCTCTTACGAAATATATCAGCTCTCTAATACTTTTCAGTACAAAAATTACAGTGCTAAGGAGTGAAAGTGTTACGGCTTCAATTCAGAGTAGATTTTCTTTTCACTGTAGTGAATTTTTAATTAAGACCCAAATGTCCGTTGTGAAATTTCCACTATGTGGCTTGATTAATTGTTCGCTTCATAATGATTTACTTTCCTTTTGAAGGAACTGTTTTCAGCTTATCATATAATCCGTAAGTACATGTATATAACCTTGTGTGCACACTTTTTTGTATGCTGTTCCATAATTACATTGTTTTATTTTTTGTAAGCACTGAATAAAGCAGTTTTATCAATGAATGAATGAAAAGCGATTACAGCTAAGTCACGTAAAGTTAAATAATATTATGGAAGCTTAAGATTAGATCTGTACTATATACAATTACTTCGTGAAAAACTGTGTTTTAAAAAATGTATTCAATGTTTTTATGAACTGTTACCTCGTCAGTATTCGATTAAATATTCCATTAGATTGCGATTTTCACTTCTGGATATTTACTTATATGCGTTAACTTTGCATGAAATCTGATTGAATTCAGGTTAGAAAGTCTGTACGAAAATTGTCTCTATCAAAATGCAAATACATCCTAAATTTTAATGGAATTTTATTGATAATTTTTTTTGCATTCTGTGCATAAAGTTCCATTTCACTTACGCTTGTACGCGTCAAATCGTATTTTATGTAGGTTGTATGAAAGAATGCGGGACACAACACTTGCACTTAGGTTCTCTCAATTCGTATAGTTATATAATATACCATTACTAGATTTAAAGCTACTTAACCTTAAAAAATACAGATAGTACAAAGCATTTGTATTAAACATCATTCATCTTTTAACGAACTCATGTGATAATACGATTATTATTTTCATTTGTCATTTCCGTTAGCAAATTTTTGGTTATGACCGCCATAGCTTCCGCCTTTAGTAAAGGTGATGATAATGTGCTATAATCAATATCGAATTCATCCTACCGATGCTTTTCGATGCTTATCCGCAACAGAAACGTCAAACAGAAATGATCGAGAGACCGATAATGTATGAGTTTCATTGAGCTACTTACTCGATAGTTTCGACGCGTGAACACGTTATATCGATTAGCAGTAATTGTTTTGCGAGCTTTCGATTAAGAACTAATCACGCGGCTTTTTTCATCACATTCATTCACTTTTTGGCTTAATTAATAAAAGTTTCAACGTTTAAGAATACCTCACCCGATTAGATAAAATTCTTTTGAACTGCCTGCGCGTAAAAGTCGATTTACATCTTCGCTCTTCGCCGAATTGAATTACTTTTTCGTTAAGATTATAACAAGTGTGAGGCATCAACGCGAGAAAAAAACAAAAATTGTATCTCCTATACATATATATATATATATATATAAATTAAAATTTGATGTTTACCTACTATAACATCTATAACATAAAGAAATTATATAATTGTTAATAGGTACACTGAGAAAAAAATTTCTTTGATTCAAGGAAATATATTTACTTAAAAATGATTTTTTTGGATTCAGTAAACTAATTTATTGATTCAAAATTTGTAATCATAATTTAAAAAAACATTTAATAAAGTAGAGGTCATTTTCTTGATAATTATTAAGTTTATTCAAGTAAATATGTTCTTGATACTAAACGCATTTTTTTATTACTAATAAATAATTTTTTTGAATTTAGAAAACTTACTTTTTTAATACCAGTAATTACATTCAAAAAAATATTTATTTGAGTGCAGTTTTTTAGTATTTGTATATAAAGAAATCTATGTTTTTAATACTAGTAATCACATTTAAAAAAATATTTATTAAAGTATAGTTTTTCAGTATTTTTATTCAAAAGAATCAATCATTACTTCAAGAAAGTAGTTTATAGAAATTGCAGAAGATAACTGGCTACTTAAAACAAAAAAATTAAAATTTTAATACCAGCTAACCAATCTTTAAGTTTAGTAGTTGAATTGTACGGCCAACTTTAGTGAATATTTATTTGAAATAAAAATATCATTAATTGAAAATAAAAATTATTTCTTTTCTTTAAAAGAATATTTATTTTTTAAATGTAGAAAAAAGTAAGAAACATTTTTTGTTTTAAAAAAATGCTCTATTTAAGTTAAATGAAAAAATGTTTTAAATTAGTATTATCACATAACACTCCTTAAGAACTGATTTAGTA
>UELU01117430.1:0-11075 GCA_900490025.1 Megastigmus dorsalis | reverse complement strand
GAATCAACTGATTATTGAAAATTGTCCGCCATTTTGAAGCGGCCATCTTTACTTTGAGAATTTTGTAAACCTGACCTCGGATTCGTATTGAGCGACCAAAAAAACCCCCGTAGAACGAAATTTGGCCAGAATCTGTTGATTTTTGAAAATTTCGTCCGCCATATTGGATCCACCATTTTGTATTTTTGAAATCTGAACTCAGATTTGTAATCAGCGACCACAAAAACGTATGTATACAAATTTTTATAGAAGTCTATGATGAAATGACTGTTATTTTCCCAAAATATCATTTAGCTGTAATTTTTACAGGTTTGAGCCGCCATTTTGAAAACTGCCATCTTGAATTAATGAATGCCACCACGTATACTTTATTTTAAATTGTCCATGGACGCTTTTCATGAACTTTTCTACCATATTCGACACTGATTTCGGAGTTAAAATATTGATTTTATGAAAAAATATTTTACAAAAATCACGATTTTCCACTGAAAAAGCAAACATAACCTATGAAAATCAGTTTGTAATTAAAAACCAATAGCGTATTTCGAAAGTTCAGAAAATTTGCGATCGAAATTGACTTGTCCAAAATTTTTTGCTGATCATTTCACCCGTCTTTATAGCAATTGAAAAATACCAAAAAAATTTGTCCGTTTGGGCCTTAACGGGTTAAGGTATTTTATCTTAACTGATTTTATTTCAAACATTAATTTTTTACTGAATTTAAATTACAATTTTACTTACGACAGTTATGCCGCTTACACCTGCAATCGTTCCTTCAACAAAATGTCGCGTCAATTTTTGAGCAAACATCCTCTTCAAATGCTTCTTCAACTTATCAGAAGAGTCTTTGAATTTTATTGACCGTTTAGACATCTTCGTAATCTGTTTATAGTTTTGTTTATAGCCAACGTCAATGTTTTACAATATTCGAAGGTAGAAGGTTAATTTGGACAGCTCAATAAATATGTACGCCTTAAGGGGGTCCACCAGTGTGAAATTTTATGTTTTGCTTTATTTGCTAGTTTATAGCTTCAAGAATATGATATAAAAATTTCGAGGCAGTATCTCAAATAGTTTTGAACTGGGAGCCTTGTTAGTGGCAGCTGCTCGAAGGTCAGAAACGCGCCGAGCCGAAGGGTCGGAAGATCGCTATTGTACGGGCTCAGGCGGCATCGTAAATCTTACCATAGTCTATTTCGGTGCTCGTCTGAGTATATAAGTGTATACATATACACAATTTCAACTATTATACATGATTACCTTCCGCTAGATAAAGCAGTCACAGAGGCATTACAGCCAATATACACAGACTTAAGTAGGCGTGGGTTACTTGATAGGTGCAAAGGCAATAACACGCAAAACAATAAAGAAAGTTATAACGGCTTGCTTTGGCACTTTGTTCCGAAGCACCTTCACAGCGGCTTCAAAACAATCCAGCTGTCTAATTACCTTGCTGTTGGGATATTTAATGATGGATTTGTGTCAGTATTAAAAATTTTGAGTACCATGGGGATTATAATTGGACCCGCAGCAAGGGCTTATGTAGAACAACGAGACAGCAGCAGGCTACGTGCAGCAGAGCAATGGCACCAGGCGGCGTCAAAAGAGAGACGCACAGCACGCAGGAGGAACAGGAAGGAGAACTGTATGGGCCCGGAATAGCAGATAAGCTAAAGGTATGAAAAATATCCATTTACAGCTATGAAATCAGTAGTTCAAACTTTAAGGTGGGTCCGGAGTGTTAATGAGGAGTGGGGATAAAAGGAAAATATTGTGTTATTAGACAAGCACAATACTGATAGCAGTTAGAAGTTAAGGACTGCCAACTTAACTTATTTAAAAACGAAGTTTCTAATTAGCCAATGCAGGTCAAACATAAAAACAGTAATGGTTTTATTTAATCTATTAATGATTAAGAAAATGAATTAAGTTATTTATATTATCATTATAGTATTAAAAATATTATATTTGAGAGTACGAATTGTGTGTCTAAACGTGACAACGTCGCGCTCTAACGAGTAAAGTTTATCGTGTTTGCAAACCTGCGCTTGTTACGACGTGCGGACTGCGGCCGCGGCGGACTGCACGGAAAAATCAAAACAAACCAAATAGGTTATGGTGTTCTTCGGCACATGTATATTATATATTTATTAATGATCGATGACAATAATCTCAATATGTAATACTATTTCAGTTATTTTAATATTATTTACTATTCAAATAGTATTTAAAAGCATTATTATCATGCACGTGTAGTTTACATGTACGTGTATATCTATACTTTGAGATGTGGTGTTGCCATGTTGTCAATAAGATATACTATCCTATCATACATTTCATTATATATTGCAGAAAAACTAATATTAATAGTTGGTAAAGTGCAATTTTTCAAACTGTAAGATATAGCTAAATATTTTTCCTTTTTAGTAGTATGTTTTTTAAATTGATATCACTTCTTTAAGTATAACTAAATTTAATGTAAATAGCTATCATGTACAAGCGTTCCATTACGCTCATATTAAAAGTGCCAACTTTGACGAATGATTTCTCGACAACGGGATGGTAAAAGGAGTTAAAATTTTGCAGGTAATCGTGTAATGAATTATACAAGATACTATTTAATTTTCATGCATTTATCACTACTTTGCTATCACTCCGGACCCACCTTAAACGCGTTTTTCTCGAAACAAATTTTTTTAAATTGCTGCAGCTGTAACTCGAACAAAAATCATTTTCTCGACTTGAATCTTTTTGAGATTTGTTCGGCATATGATTTGTCATACCATGACGTAGGATTTTTTTGATTACTTGAAAAATGCTAATTGGCCATAAATAAAACCGCCATTTTTTAATGAAAAAATTCGATCTTTTTTTCAAAACTTTACCTTTTAGTTCGATTGCAATATTTTTTCGAAATTTTAGGTTATGGTAGGGAAAATATCTTCTACTTTAACGGAATATTTTTTTTCAGGCACTTGGAAGGCTGAAATCACTGCAGCAGTGGGGGTACTTTTTTTTGGAGGTCCGGGTGATGAGCAATTACTCTCGCAAAATTCATGATTTTTATTTTAAAAAATTATCTCATCTTTTTTAATGTTAAATAAAAACGTTCTTCAAATTTTAAAAGATTTGCTTCATTTTTTCGAGCTGTCACACTGGTGGACCCCCTTAATTTTTTGGATGAATTACAAAAATACAAGTGTTGTTAAGGAGGAGGATCTGGATCCAAATGAACGAGAAGGGCAGACAACAATGGCCCGATACAAAAACAATAAATCGTATCTAGGAAAAGTTATAAAAAAAAAGCTGTAAGTACATTGTATGAAAATTATTATTAGTATATTTATGCGCATTGCATAATTAGATAAATAGACGGTTTGAAAGCTTGATTTAAATATTTATTCATTCCTAATATCAAAGTTGAACATTTTCAAGTGCGTTAAATCTCGTTTGCTGTGTTCTGTATATAACTGTATATTTTAACACATTACATTATATTAAAGTGCTATGTATATGTTGTGTAGGTTATTGGGTGTATGTGTGCAGGTGTGTGTGTGCGTGTGCGTGTGCGTCCTCTTTCTATATGTGCTTACGTATAATGTGTATGAGGGTTAGTGAGAACTTGCAGCATGTTTAATTAATAAAATAACTTTTTTTCAAATGATAAAAATTATCTATCCCGACAGATAGTGAGCAAGGAAGGTTCAATAATAAGAAAGGAACAGAATAGCGAACAAGTACTTCAGCAGCCTTCAAAAAAAATTAAAACTGGATGATAAAAAAAACATTAAAAAAAGTAAGCAGAGTCATTGGTTGCAGATAATTTAAAACTTGCAAGTTCACGCTCTATTTTTAATGATTCATCGGATAGCGAACAGTCTGCAAAAGGAGATGACTCGGACCATGAACCAGAAGAGCAAGAAACCCAACGCAAGAGAGAAGAGCGAGAAAGAAATTTCGTGGGGGAAGAGCGAGCAAGAGAGTTCGAGAAGGAAGAGCGATTAAGAGAACACGAGAGAGAAAAAGAGCGAGAATCTCTTTCTCTATGCGAGGGAAAAGAGCAACAAGAAGAACGCGAGAGAAAAGCTCGAGAACGAGAGCGACAAAGAGAACGCGAGAGCGAAGAGCGAGAATGCGGGAGAAAAGAGCGAGAACGAGAACAACGAGAACAGCCGCGAGAACGTGAGAGAGAAGAACGAGAACGAGAACATCGAGCTAGCGAGAGTGAACAAGAAGAGCTAGAAAGCCAACGCGAGAGAGAAGAGCGAGTAAGAGAGCTGGAGATAGAAGAGAAAGCGAGAGAGCTCGAGATAGAAGAACGAGAAAGAGAACGCGAAAGAAAAGAGCGACAACGAGAGCGACAAAGAGAACGGGAGAGAGAATAAGAACGAGAATGAGATCGCGAGAGAACGAGAACAGCGAATACATCGAAGAGATCAGGATCATTCGAGAGACATTCGTAGACGAAGAGAGGATAATAGAATGAAGTAAGAAGAATCCCCACGGAGAGATGTAATTCGGCCCCCAACAGGGAACCTTAGTTTATTGTACAATTGTCGAAAATTAACATAGATAGTATACATCAATGTCTGACTGTACTCAGAATTTTTTTACTAATATTGCCTAAAGATATATACTAGCCATGTTTTCAATCTTTAAGAAGGTATATCTCAACAATTATATGATAAGCTACGGTCCCTGTTGGGGGTCGAATTACATATATCATATATAATACTTACTAATTATATAAATAACATAATATTAAAATGTTTTTTAGGAAGATGAGGAAAATCCATTAGAGTTATCCCGCCGAGCTGGCAATGATAGAGTTTTATTATGTGTATTATAACTAACATATTTGTAGCGATGGTTAGAATCACCGAAGGAAATGACGCGAAGGCTCCTTAAAATTTTAGTAGGAACTAACAATTTAAAATCGTACGTCAAGACTGAAACCAGCTGAATTCACCACAGTAATAAATATGATGTGTGCCACTCTTCGCAATCCCAAAAAATGAAAATTGAAATACTTTTGATTATATATCTTATTAATTCAAGTGTTATATTTATTAATTGATGTTATATTATTTTATGTTAATTTATTAAGACTGAATTTGAAATAAAAGAAAAGAAATAAAAAAAAAGAAAACAAATTTATTAATCTTTATGAACTGTTCTTTATTATATAAGGAAACCTCTAGGAAAAGTAGAACTCTCCCTATCCACGCATACAGGTACGTCCTCTCTCGGCTATGATCGAGTCGGCAGTGACGGTCGCACACAACCGAGAGATGGGGGAAAGCTACAGGCGGCGCTATTTGGTAGCGACCAAAATTGCCACACACTCACACGCACAGATACTTTTATATACACACTCAACACATTTACCGTGTCTACACTATTAATCTTTTTCCTAATATTTTAAGAAAAACGTGATTTAAAAATAAATTGCAAGAATACGTCATATATATTGACAATAATAATTGTCCAACTATTACCAATGTGTTTGCAAGGTATTGGCGAATTTTACAAATATTTTAAATATTCTTATATGGGAAATACATTGGAAGAGTATTGGATGATGTCCCTTTGCGAACTGATTCCAATATAAACTGACAAAGATCTTTCTATCGGTTTTACAGTCAATCTATTTGCCCATGAATATTGATTAGACTGTAAGACCAATAGAAAGATCTTTGTCAGTTTATAGTAGAGTACAGTCGACATAAGTAATATTTTTAATGTTTAACTGATTCCAATATATTGGAAATATTTTTCCAATACTGTCCTAAGGTATTGCTAATGCCTATAAGCAATATATTATCAATGAGTTGCCGATACTTTAAATTTTTGCGCGGGTAAAGAGCAACTGAATGTATCATATATTTACCCTGAGTCAAAGACTGAACAAATCTTTATTAGGCTCAGAACTCCATAGACCCATATCATTATATTCTCTAAAATATCTAATTTTATCTTTTATAAGTTATCAAACGATCAACATGGCTTTGCCAGGGGTCGTTCTACAGTCACTAACCTAGCCCTGTTCTGTAATTATGTCACAGAAGAAATTAAAAACGACGACCAAGTAGAGGCAATATATACGAATTATTCCAAATCATTTGATTGTGTTAATCATGCTAGATTGTGTGATAAATTGTGGAACTTTGGATTCAGAGGTGTAACTTTTGAGTTAGAAAAATCATTTCTTACAAATCATACTCAATCGATTCGAATAAATAAATGTATGTACCACAGAGGTACCACAGGGTAGTCACTTGGGACCAATACAATTTTGTTTTTATATTAACGATCTATCAAACTTTATCATTCTGTTTGCACACTGCAGGATAAGTAAAAAATCTAACGTGACATTAATGGTCTAAATGACTGTTTACAAAAAAATGGACTCTGCCTTAATTTTAATAAATGTAATATCATATCTTTTCGGAAATTGTAGAAGAAATTGTTGGATTATTACTCGGTTAACATCTCATCATTGGGTAGAGTGTCTTGTATCAAAGACCTGGGTGTGCAGATAGATGATAACATGTGTTTGAATTCTCAATTTGCATGCAACTACATCATTTAAAGATACCACATCATTAATTACTTTATTTAAAATGTTAGTCTTACCCCACTTGTTATATGAATCACAAATTTGGACTACTTATGTCCAAATACAAATATAAAAGCTAGAAGGTATTAATCATTCGATATCTCTCTTATAAATTTAATGCTCCAATATCCAGATTTGACCATTCACATAGTGGCAAGGCTAGACAATTTAATTTCCCCACAATTAAATCTCTACATGAATCGCAAGACAATACTTTTTCATATAAGATTATAAACAATCTGATCAATTGCCTCGGGATCTCAAATCTTTTTTCACCTAACACAAATATTATGTACGTAATCCTAGAGGTATTGTTGAAAACAAAGCCACATCCAATTTTCAGTTCTACTCATGCTTTCCTCGATTAATCAGATCATGGATCAATATCAGTATTAACTTGAGAAACCTACCTATAGATCAATTCAAAAGTGAGATACACAATAATACTAGTCAGTACTAGCTTTAAGTAAAGTTATATTCTGCATTTACATGTATTGCAGACACTTAGATTGTACCACCTAATTTAAATTATAATATTACCATTTTTGTATTGGACTGTATAAGACCGTTTATTACTGTATAAATAAATAAATAAATAAATAAAAGCAATTTAACACAGTCTCATACTGTCATACACATACTCGTATGTTCCATACTACCGATACATACTGCTTCCAGCATATTTTATTTTTATTTAACTTATACGGAAATTATATTAAAATGAAATAAAATAATAAATTAACAAATTAATAAAATAATAAATGAACAAATTAATAAAATAATAAATTAAAATAATAATTCATTTTTATCAAATTAAATAAAAGGGTATAACTGTGTGAAAGTATGCGAAAGTGCGCAAAAGTATGCGAAACTGTGTGAAATCTTTGTAACCTAAAATATATGAAAAGATTTTCAAAATTTTGTTTTTTATAAAAATGTGTGAAAATGTATGAAAAGGTGCCAAAGCGTGCATAGAAAGTATATGCTCTTACATATACTTTCATACACTTTTGCACACTTTAAGTTTCCACTAGGGAAAAAGTAGGAAACCGTAAACGTCACAACTATACTCATCCGGCTACCCCTTAAGAGGATGCAGTAGCTAAAGACGTAATATTTGTTTCGCTTATATCTTGATGTATTAATAATAAAAATGAATATTCAGAGTTGAGCGGCATAGTGCTCGATATAATGTATCATCTTGTAAAATACGAAAGTGATTTGATTTGTCATTTTTGCAAATAATTGGAAGAGGTAAGAGGTGTTTATGCTTGTAAAGTTAACCTTAAAATTATGTTCATACTTACTTATGCTTATAACTTTAATATTGATAATTTTGAGTAATATTTAGACTTAGGTGGCGTAGTGCTCGATATAATAAAGCATTTTGTACAAGATGAGGTCTATATGAGTTATCGTTTTTCTATATAATTGGAAGAGAGAAATACTGAGGAGGGGGGACGTTACTGCATCCCCTTAAGGACTTTTGCAGCCAAAGAATCAACATGATATTATAATGTCAGGCTAAATCTAAAGCTTCATTTAATTATGAATTATAGCATTGGTTCTTTGATTGTACAAGCAATTAGGCATGATTCTAACGTTTAATACATGGTAATGTAAAAGTTTGGATGTAGCATAATCAAAAATTAATGAGCCCACTAATTTTAAATTTTAGAGCACGCAAAAATTTTGGCTAACATACATGAAAGAATTAAATGTGCATCATACGCGAAAAATTTTGATGGAGCTTTCCTTGGTATGCGAAAAATAGAAAAGCGTTTTTTGCTGGTAAAAGGGAGTTCATATACACTACATTTCTCCTGTTGCGTACGCTCCAACCTGCCCCCCAGATAGACTCTATCATAAAACACTTATAAATTGACATTAAAATCATTATTATTCTGCAATTTAAAAAAAATTGTTACATAAGTTATATTACTATAGTTTTAACTAGGTATACTTTTTATACAATTTATAAAAACTACCCCTGTAAAAAAAATCATATAGTTTTTTTAAGTAAAAATACACAAGACAAAATATTTTTTACACTCGATTTAATAAAAATATTTGGTAAAGACAAGGTACATGGTCGTAAAAACGTAATTTTCAAAAGTAATATGATTCATTAGTAACACAAATTTGTCATATTTATATATTTATTTAATGCATATGTATGTTATGTGTTGATTTGAGACCCAAAAAAAGAATGTCCCAATTTCTACTTGCTTTGTGATTTTTATGTTATTACAAATATCAAATGCATTTCTAAATATTGAAACATTCACATAAATATTCAATCAAATATTAAGTATTACTTATAGGGTCATGTGTATATATACATATATCTCTTTACGTGTTACTAAAGAAATAATCTCTGATGAATAATAAGTTATTTTCCATGCAAAAATAAATTAAAACCCCTAAATCCCCCACCCAAATGTTGTTCGACTGTAGTGCTTCCTTTTTTATGCACCATGCTTCATGCTCTGTGTGACGTGTACCGTGCGATTGGCGGTTGTTGGCCCCCAGACAGTGCCTTTTTTTATATGCTTTACACGTGAAAAAAATATATAAATATTTTTCAACAAAGATGGCACTTTGCTGTAATTAAAGATTTTTATATTCTTGAACCTTATACAGTTCTAGAAATCATAAAACTTAAATTACAATTCAAATATCGATATCGCGTTCCACCCATTAATCAATTTTAACGTTTCTAAGGTTTTTATAGCAGAGGCAAGATCCTTACAACATACAAAATAAAATAAAAATATCATTGTTCATTTGCGTATACATATTATTCTGCCTACTATACTGTATTAGTTATTTAACTACTTTTGAACGATGTTTACACAAAAGATACAATAAAATTATCTGAATGACAGTGAATAATGGAAAAACAAATCTACTGTTATAAAGTAATATTAAAGAAATTAAAGACTAAACTTACTATTATAAAAGTTTTCTATCCAAAATTAATATGTTATTATTTCTACAATGTGAACTTACATCTACTTTTACGGACCTCCGCCAAGTAAAGTACTTCGTAAAAATAAGGAACAAGTCCATACATAACACAGGAAGGGCGCTTGCAAGAATAAGGGTTCTTGCACAAATAAGGAACTACGGACAATACGGTATGGCGTACGCCGGCTAACCGACAACATTGTAACTGAAGGAATTTCCGAAAGGATAATCGGTAGACTGTAATTTGTTGGGTCCGATAATAGTCCAGTAAAAATAGGTCTGAAATCGACTTGGCACAGAAATGGCTGCATTTTGGTTATTAGGTAAATTGAGGTCGAAAAAGCCGATTTTGAAATTTGCAGCTTCCTAGGTCCAGGGGTTCTATGCGAAAACAGCATTTGAAAGGTTTTTTTGCTTATATCTCGCGAACCGCTTACTCTACGAAGGAATGGTTTGCATCAGACGAAAGAGCAGAAAATTTTACATCGAAAATGATATTTTACTCGAATCCGATGAGTGCAAGGTTTCAAAATAATTAACAAAAAATAAAAAAATAAATGCGCGCCGTGAGAGTGAGAGAGACGGCAAGCATGGCCGCGCGGAGGGGGAAGACACGGTGGCGGCGGAGTTAGCAGCTATACGGCGTGGTGGGAAGACACCCAGATAACAATTTGATGGCTCGGTATGTACAACGTGCGTACATGCGTGCTGCATGCGCGACGCCATCTGGATGTCCTGCTACAATGTTAGATGTTGAACCACGTGAAAGCATGCGTGCTTTCAGCACGCATGGCAGCATAGTGCAATCAGGGTGTACAGCATTATGCAAGCACCCGGATTTCACGTTTTAAAGAACGTGCAGCCTAAAAACCGTCTGTAATAATTAAAAATCTTTTATTTATTTTATATTTTTTAATAAATACAAAAAATTAGTGTAAATATTTTATTTATTTTATAATTTTTTACATAATTATACATATTAATAAAATACATTAATAAATTCAAATACATTACTTAAAATAGCTATAAACAGTTCCAAACAGTTCTTAAGAGTTCATAAAAGTTAATAATAGTTTCTTAATGATATTTATGATGGCCTTTATGATATTTCACTTGATGGTTATCTGCAGGGTGGCTTCTGGGTAAACCGTTGTAATGATACAAAACAAATGTATCTGGATAAGTTCTAAGTTTTTCTGGGTATAGAATTCATACATAAAACTTGGAAGTAAAATTATGCCATCATTATCCGAATCCAGTTTTTTCTTCATTATTTCCACGCTATAATATTATTAAATAATTAGAAATATTACTAATGATTTTAAAATTCAAATAAATAATACTACTTACTATTCAGCATCAGAAAATAGTCCAAGTTCAGCTAACACGTTTTGCAAAGAATCAGTTGAAATATAGTTATTTCCATCATTGTCAACAAAAATATTACAATAAAAAAGGTTTTCGGAGAAAAATATCGTTATTAGGA
>UELU01117190.1:0-15634 GCA_900490025.1 Megastigmus dorsalis | reverse complement strand
AATATATCCCAACTGATCAGCAATTAGTTTGCTAATAAAAGAATGTTTACATTGCCTATACATAACCTAACAAAAGATCACAGACTAACTACTTAATATACGTTACTATAAACACATAGATTAAAATAAATTTTTGAATGTTTAATACACTTGCCTTTGATTTGTACTCCTATGCCCAACGTATTATATTTTCAATTTTTCGCTTGTATACCATGGGAAGTTTTTGTCGAGAATCCCGCGTGGGCAGCGTGGGGTAAAAATCACGGATGATAGTACAACTTCACTAGCGCGATATTAGTTTTCTATGTTAAAACTAACAATTTTACAGTAAAACTGTAACAGCACTCATCGCTTGGTTATTTTAATAGTGGCTATGACAAGTATTTCCCACAAGTAAAATTACTCTTCTCAGAATAGGTCGGATTATTTCGTATTCTCAGTAAAACAATTTTACAAGTTTTCTAATTATTTAATTCGAAACTAGTAAAATTACTCTACTGAGTAAATCAAATTTAGAATCGTTGAGTTATTGACAAGCATTTTTACTGTATTCAGAACCGTAAAATCACATGTAAATTTACTGTACTGGTAATAATGTTACATTTTGATTTTTAACAGTGTAGGGTAAAACCGTTTGGTTTTAAAATTTTAATTCGATATGAATATGCTCAGAAAAATGGAAGCATTTGTTTATAGAAAATCTCGTTTTTTAGATGTAATTTGTTTATTTAACTTATTAATAACAATTCTGCAAGATCAACTTACATCTTACCGGTATTCTGTATGAAAGCAGAGTTTGTATACTAAATTTCAAGTCGATATGAATATGCTCAGAGAAACAGCACCATTTGTTTATAGAAAATCTCGTTTTTTAGATGTAATTTGTTTATTTAACTTATTAATACCAATTCTGCATGATAGACTTACATCTCCCGGGTCTTCTGTAGGGTAGGAGAGTTGGTATACTAAATTGCAAGTTGATATGAATATGCTCAGAGAAACTGCAGCATTTGTTTATAGAAAATCCTGTTTTTAGCCGCAATTTGTTTATTTGGCTTATTAATAACAACTCTGCAAGATCGACTAATATCATACGGGGCTTCTGTATGGGAGCAGAGTTTGTATACTTAATTTGAAGTCGATATGTATATGCTCAGAGAAACAGCACCATTTGTTTATAGAAAATCCTGATTTTTAGACGTAATTTGTTTATTTAACTTATTAAGAACAATTCTGCAAGATCGACTTACATCATATGGGTCTTCTGTATGAAAGCAGAGTTTGTATACTCAATTTCAAGTTGATATGAATATACTCAGAGAAACGGCAGCATCGGTTCATAGATAATCCCGTTTTTTAGACGTAATTTGTTTATTTAACATATTAATAACAATTCTGCAAGGTCCACTTACGTTTGAAGGGTCGTCTGTAGGGTAGAAAAGTTCGTCTTTAAATTTTTAAGTCGATATGAATATGCTGAGAGGAACGGCAGCATTTGTTTATAGAAAATCCCGTTTTTTAAACGTAATTTGTTTATTTAACTTATTAATAACAATTCTGCAGGATAGACTTACATCTTCCGGGTCTTCTGTAGGGTAGGAGAGTTTGTCTTTTAAATTTCAAGTCGATATTAATATGTTCAGAGAAACGGCAGCATTTGTTTATAGAAAATCCCGTTTTTTAGACGAAATTTGTTTATTTAACATAATAATAAACTCTGCAAGGTCCACTTACATCTTACCGGTGTTCTGTAGGGCAGAAGAGTTTGGTTTTAAAATTTTAATTCGATATGAATATGCTGAGAAAAATGGCAGTATTTGTTTATAGAAAATCTCGTTTTTTAGATGTAATTTTGTTTATTTAACTTATTAATAACAATTCTGCAAGATCAACTTACATCTTACGGGTCTTCTGTATAAAAGCAGAGTTTGTATACTAAATTTCAAGTCGATATAAATATGCTCAGAGAAACAGCACCATTTGTTTATAGAAAATCCCGATTTTTAGACGTAATTTGTTTATTTAACTTATTAATAACAATTCTGCAAGGTCAACTTACATCTTACAGGTCTTCTGTATGGAAGCAGTGTCTGTATACTAAATTTCAGGTCGATATATATACGCTGAAAGAATTTTTGGGGTCAGGGCACCTGCAATCCTTATTGGCCCCTGGCTGGCCGCTAACTCTGTCCGCCAATTCCAGCATCATGCATGAGTTGAGTTGCTATCCTGCATTATTTCAGTTTTGATATTTTGAATTTGGTAGACTTCTTTTTGAAAGGGCTTATAAAGGGGTTGGCTATCCTCATATTCGCGCTCACAATCTGAATAATCGCTATCGTCCTAACACGAAGTGTCAGGGTCACATTCTTTGCAGATATCGTTCAGGTCCGCTTGACCTATATTATTCTAAGATACATCAATTTGGTTCGAGAAACGGAGACTGCAGACGACGGCAGGATACATGATACCAGTCAACGTCGTGACACTCATGCTAAACAGCAAACAGACATGGAATGACATAACACGATACGTGACGTAAAGTTCTACAGGGCAAGAAGACTGATAACTGCCTTGAAGATTGACGCAAAAAACGGAGACTAAACAAAGACAAACAAGATAGATACAATTGACGTAGGATCTAGAGACGCCAGCCGGCCCGAAGTAATGTGCACAGCAGTCCCGGGCCGGTTTGGTGAATGTTACAGTTCCTTGCTCGGCAGTTGATTCATCAATCGTTGATCAAGAAGCTGAGGGTTGGGTTGGGTTTAGCTGACTGGGCGCTGTCGGATGCCTCGAACGCGATGAGTATCACCTATCTCGGTCCTGACTGATGATTGCCCACTGGTCGGCTCACGGGCGGGTGACGGTCCCCGATTTGCCCTTTTTAACCACCATTAAAAAAAACAATAATTTGGTCCATGTGAAAGTATATCAGTCAGTGTTTTCTGTCGGTACTTGGCTGTTAATTTCGATTTCCTCGTAAGTAAAGATAATTCCTGGATAACTCGTTTCGCTCGAGCGACAATTTTCTCCCTCCTCGAGATAATCTCCTTTGCCCACTAATTGCGTAATGTACTATTATCCGGTAACGGCTTAATATTATTGGTTGTGAATATTATTTTACTTACATCGTAAAATTACTTAACAGTAAGTATTAGGTCGTGGCCAACTATTTATTATTAATACCTTTATTTCATACGCTGAAAACTTGTCACTACTTTAATTTTTTGTTTATTAAAATTTAATTGAATTGAATTGTAATAATGAAATAATTCTTTTGATTAACGTGGATATTATTACAAGAGGTAAGTATTGAATTTGATATTAATTATGGTCTATATGTCGAAACTCGTAACGGCGTGGAGGAGGGAAAAGCTCCTCACGTAGGGGATTACCCTTTTCCACGCTCGTTACGAGTATAAAAGGCGCTGCGCCGCCTCGCAAGATACACTCGCTCGCTATAGCTCCTGGAGCTAGAACTCTCTCGGGTTTCCTGAGAGTTTTTTCCAATAAATCAGTATTTAGAGCTATACAGTAATTGATTTATTAAATATATCTCCTCTCTTTGCCTGGCGACTGTACAGTCCATTAAGTGGCTGTATAGTCTTCCAATTGCTAGAATAGTTAAAATCATTAAAAAGAATAATCTAATAATCCATGTTGATTATGCAGCCCATTAAGTGACTGTGTAGTCTTCCTAGTGATTAAGATTATAATTAAAGATAAATACGACTCTTGGAGATTGTACAGTCCACTACGTGGCTGTATAGTCGTCCGTTGCGAGTCAAGCAAGAATAAAATACATCTCTCCTTCCCTTGTCTGGTGACTGTGCAGCCCAATACGTGGCTGTATGGTCTTCCATCGCGTTAAAACAATTAAAAGCACGAAAAAATTAATCTAATAATCCGTGAGGATTATGCAGTCCATTGCGTGGCTGTATAGTCGTCCGTCGCGAGTCAAACACGAATCAATAAAAATAATCTAATAATCCGTGATAACGATGCAGTCCATTGTGTGGCTGTATAGTTTTCCTAGCGATTAAGATTATAATTAAACCTGAATCAAAGCAAAAAACAAAATACGCCTCTTGGAAATTATACAGTCGATTACGCGGCTGTATAGTTTACCGTTGCGAGTCAAATAAAAATATAAATTAAACCGCGAATCACGCGAAAAGCCCTCCGCGATACCACAAGCGACTTTTCGAGTCCGAACTCTATATTAAATAAATTTATGCAGACGCGTACCTCGAAAAGAAGCGCAAAGCGCAGCTCATGTGCCCGTCACATAAATAAATTGGCGCCCGAACAGGGACTCGACTAAAAGACTTGTAAATACGAATCGCGATTATATTATAAAATATCTATAGCAAGAAAAAATTCTAGAGTCGAAAAATCATTATGATTCCGACATATCAAAGTGGACTGTTAGAAAGTTACACTTACACGCGTCTTGCGGATCTTGATACCAATGTAAATACTGTTGTTGAAAACCAAAATTTCGCGCAAGAGCAAATCGACGGTATACGTCAGCACATTATTATATTGGAAAAAGCCATTTACAAACAAGCTAATAAAATTAAGGAGCTAGAAGCTACGACGGAAAATTTAACGAATAAAAATAACATCGAAAAGAAATGCAAGCACATGCATAATGAGCTCATCCGCATAGAAAAAGAAAACCAAGTGGAAAGCGCGCAAATTAAAATAAGAGTATTCTTACTCGAGAGAGCAATTGAAAGCATGATTACGAAAATGAGTCGCTTATCAATAGCGTAAATAGCTTTTTTATATATATATCTGTTCGTAAAATTCATGTGGTTCAACTAACCAATTAAAATCCAAACACGCGCATATGAAAAATTACTAAAAATGGCTAGCAGCACGCGCAGATCAACTAGTTTCATGGCCGAATTAGAGGCCAGCACGGAGGAAGAAAATCTGACCACGCTCGAGAAAAAGCGTCTCGAATGGGAACAAGCGGTCACAGATGAGCTTAAAACACTTGCCGATGAGCAAACGCATATTACGGGGCGTTTAGAGAGCTTGCGAACCACTTGCGAATCGCCGCAAACGCGTATTCCCCAAGTAGAAACCGTTCGTCGTGACTTAATCGATCGTATAGATCATTTATCGGTAAAATTTGAACAAATGGAGAAAAGCTTAACTGAAAAAATCGCAGCGGTCGAACACGAAAACGAAGAATTAAACGCAGTTAACGCGGGATTAACCAAAAAATTCGACGAACTATTAAATACGGTAGTAAACGGCGACGATTTGCAGGCACTCAAGCAATACTGCTTAAGCCAAATCGATAATGCCGCCGATAAAAACAAAAGCGAAATAGATGAGATTCGCGAAATAATAGAATCAGCGTCTGTTAATGTGTCGGGACAGCTTAACAGAGCGTTAAATAGACAAATAAAGTTCTCGTTACCAAAATTTAAAGGTCTAGAATCAGAAAGACCAATGGAATTCCTATCAGAACTCGACAAATACGTCGCGCTTATGAAGTCGAGTAGCGCGGATTTGATACGTATCATTTCGCAAGCACTGGAAGATTCCGCCCAGGAATGGTGGTATCTCCAGCAAGATGATACGGAGAATTATCAAGACTTTTGCCAAAGGTTCAAAGAACGCTACTGGAACGCGGCCGTGCAGCGAACGGCTACACGCCGAGTAGAATTTGGTGAATACCGTCCAAACGGGAAATTCAATCGCGTTAACTACGCGATATACGTTTTTGGTTTGGCAAAAGAACTCGAGCTAGGATATACCGAAGCCGAATTTGTTCAAAAGGTCTGCGATCATTTTGACAAAGAAATAAGGCACGCGCTCATAGGACAGCAAGTCAAAGACAAAAATAATTTGTTTAAAATCCTCGCTGATTACGATCACGACGATGTAAAGAGTAAACAATTAAATAGATTTCCCGCGAATAAAAATGCAAACGCAAATTTCTATCAAGCGCGAAGTACAGAATTCGCGAAGGGGGAGCAGAATCCCCAAAATAAACACTACAATAAACCGTTTGAACCAAGAAATAATAGCTGGACTAACAAAAACGTAAATGCGATTCAATGCTCGCAAACGAGAGCGTCGCGTAATATTAAATTCACTCGACCTCGTAGCGCGTCTGCGAGTCGATTAGATGAAAAAAGAAATTCGCGTGATCAAAGTCACAATAAAGATCAAGCGAAAAAATTATACGATAAAAGTGTTAACGATATCAGCCAAAAAGAACAAGCTGAACGAGACGAGCTTGATCGACTATTATTATGTGTAGATGATCCGTCGGAAAACTAAAAAGCATCGTGAATAGTAGAGTCAAGACGCGCAGAAATAAAGTCAAGAAAAAATTCAATATAGCTTCTATTCTCGAAGACCCGCGAGAAGAATTATTATATGACATAGAACCGGAAGGCGCAAATATTAAAGCAATAATGTGTCCGGAAATAATCATTTTTGTAGAGAATGTTAAAGTCAAAGCTCTAGTAGACACCGGTAGCGAAATAACATGTATATCGGAAGAGTTATACTTCGCGAATATCGATAAATTCAAGACACGACCAAAATTACCGATAAGCGGAAAAATCATTAAAGGCGCGACCGGCGCGAAATCTACGCGTTTAAAATTTCTAGTTTTTCTCAGAACGAAGTTCGGAGGTTTAGAAACCACGCTAATTTTTATCGTAGTTCCAAAACTGATCAAAGATTGAAGAAAATGTTGATAGACACGCGGGATAACAGGATAAATTTAGCCATTGATGAAGAAGACGAAATAATCTCGTTTACAGGCGTAGGGATGAGCTCAAAAGAGTATTCCTCTATGCAAATCGCCATGCACGAAGACCTCGAAAACGAGGAGTGCAAGTTACGGTAATGACTTTTACAAAAAGCATTTAACCGAAAAATTATATGATTACTCGTACGATATTTCACATAAAGAAATCGTCGAGAAAATTCATACAAATAAAAAATTAAACCAATTGCAAAAGCAAGAATTAAGTGATCTCATCAATAAATATAAAATCGTGTTTGAAAAACGCCCGGGTCTATTAACAAACTACGAATACACATTAACGTTAAAAGACGAATCACCCTTTTATTGCAAACCTTATCCGATTCCTTTATCGTACAGAGACAAAGTTAAAAAAGAAATTGATAAAATGTTAAATCTCGGAATAATAAGATGTTCCTCGAGTCCTTACGTAAATCCGGTAGTAATTGTAAAAAAGAAAGATGATTCTATTCGAATATGCTTAGATGCGCGTAGACTAAATGATAAATTAATTAATGATTATGATTCGCCGCCGGGAGTTGAAGAGATATTCGCGCAATATAAAAATAAAAAATTCATGTCGACCTTAGATTTAACAATGAGTTTTTGGCAAATACCGCTCGCAGAAAAAAGCAGAAAATACACTGCATTTAAGTGCGATAATCGGGTATACGAGTACAATGTAGTTGCATTTGGCTTAAAAACAAGCAGTGCAGCATTAATACGCGGTCTAGACGAAGCTGTTCACGACTTTGACGACTTTTTATTGTCATTTGTAGATGACTTATTCGTAATTTCTGATACGTTTGAAATGCATTTAGTACACCTACGTAAGTTATTCGAAAGACTATCGAAACGCAATTTAAGAATAAATTTCGCGAAATCAAATTTCGCGCAGAGCGAAGTCCACTTCCTTGGACATATAATATCGGCCAATGGTTTAAAACCGGAGCCAGATAAAATAAATACCATTAAGATCTTTAAAATACCAAGAAATATTAAAGAGCTACAAGCTTTCCTCGGTTTCGTTAATTTTTATACTAAGTTTGTAAATAATTATTCTAAACACACGATTCCGTTAGTAAATTTGCTTAAAAAAGGCGTAAAATACGAATGGACCGCAGAGCATCAAAAAGCGTTTGACGATATAAAAGACCTTTTTGACAAAAATATAATTTTAAAATTTGCAGACCCTAAAAAAGCTTATATTTTAACTACAGATGCAAGCGATCTTGCAATAGCTGCAGTCCTATCATAACTCGATGATCAAAGTGAGGAAGTGATAATCACGTTTATCAGCCGCACATTAAAAGGAAGCGAAAGCTTCTATTTTACGACCGAGAAAGAAATGCTCGCGATCGTATGGGCATTGAATAGACTAGACACGTATTTAAAAGGCGCGTCTAAAATCATCGTGCGTACAGATCACGAAGCACTTAAGTTCTAAAGAAATTGCAAATTCAACAACGCACGATTGCGACGTTGGAATTTGGCGATCCAAGATTATAATGTTAGCCCGGGATATCTACCCGGAAAGAAGAACGCTGTAGCCGACTACCTGAGTCGAGCCTACAACGAAAACTACGATATAAAATGATAATAATTTTCAACAGGAAATATTTTGCAGGTTATTTAGTAAATAATACATCGACCAGGGTGACATTCTCTCTTATTTCCCAATTCATTGTTAATATTCTAGGTACCTTCAAAGTATTTTTTAAATTAATACAGGATCCTTGGATATTATTATATCATATAAAAAAAAATCGATCCAATCTAAGCGTCAATTATTTTGTAATACGCAATTGAATACGACGACAATTCGGCGTCACCATCAAGCCTGGGAATTTCTGCGCATGCATAATTATCGAGCAGCAGGTGCGTGATTGCGTGTATAAATGCGTGTTTTGTTTTCCTCGCTCTGCTGCTTGCTATATTTGATATAGCCTATACATCATCGCGGTCGGAGAAACTAATTTTCGCCGCAAGAGGGCAGTAATATAATAATAAAATGGAGTCGAAGCAGTCGTACGCATTTTGTTGCCGACAATCGAGAAATGACTCAGCATTGGTGCGATGTATTAAATGTAGCCAGAGTGGTCATGCCTCGTGTATGTCCTCTGTAAAATCCAAGCAGATGAAAAAATATATTTATGTCTGCTTGGAATGCCGAAATCGCGGCAACACAAGCGCGAATGTGAATGTGAATAATATCAAAGCAAAGTCGAGGCCGGGCAGCGAGAGTGAGAGAGAGAGAAAGAGACTGATGAGCAAGTGAGCGCGAAAACAAACATACGCGCACGAGTGGAGCTGATGCTCCCACTTAAGGTTTCGACCGCCCCTCTACATTACAGCAGCGCTACTAGTAGCCTGCGAGGGGAATCGGTCATCAGCAGCGGCGCGAGTGGGGATACGCTGGGGAGCGTGCGGCGGGTTGCCGGCGGGCAGGCGCCTAATATATCTTTGGGCGGCGTGCAGCAGGTTGCCGGTGATCAGGCACCTTCTGCAATATATACTTCAACGCCCGCGAAGCTCGCGACAGCTTTGGACGTATCTTCAGCTTGCGCCACAAATACCTGCATATCGTCGAGCATTCTTGACTTAATGGGAATGCAATTTGACTTGCTCGGGCGTACATTGGCCAATCTCGAATCTTGAATAGGGTGAGCTAAGTACCAGTACCGTACCAGCAACGGATGAGCTGGTGCATAAACTTATTTCTCAGGTCTCGGCTCTTGAGCGAAAATTGGACGTGCAGTCAACCCAGTTAGAGGGGCTGCATAGTGATCAACTAATGTTGCTCCATGAAAATAATTTATTATATTAAAAGAAAAAATAAATTCCTTTTTAAATAAAATTTCTGTGATGGTCGACGATGTAGCGGGTACTAAAATTAAGAATAAAAATCAGGATGAGTGTGCTGCAGATATCAACGACGAAAATGTAAATAACGAGTCGCAGGTGTTTGTCTCGTTGGCCTCCACGCATAAATCTGTACCATCTTGTCGCTCGTGCTGTGAGAGCTCTTTTAGAGAGAGAATTTTTGCTTAAAGTGATTCTTTTCAAGATAAAAAATTTTGAAATGCATAATTTAAAAATTTTTTTCTCGAAAAGAATCACTTTAAGAAAAAATTTTACAGATAAAAAAGTACTTATAATTATTCAAAGAACACGCATGATTATTTTCAGAAGTTTTTAAGACTTTTTTGATTTTTCAAAAATGTTAAAAATTAATAATTTCAAAATTGGCTGAAAACCTTCTGAAAAAATTCACACGTATTTTGTGAGTGATTCTAAGTATTTTTTGTTCTATGATATTTTTCCATTAAGATCAGAGATTTCGAGAAAAAAAAATCATGAAGTTTAACATTAAGCTGTTTCACAAAATCCGCTATTTTGGAAAAACTAAGAGGGGAAAAAAGGTTTACAGCCAGTGTTTCGGAAACGCCATACATTCATACCGCGATTTCTGGTGGTAATATAATTATTAAAAAACAGAAACAGTAACAAAAATTGATTGAAAAAAAAATTTTTTTATTAAATTAATTTTATTTTATTAATTTTTTCAGTTTCTGCATCAATGACCTCAAAGATCTATTTAATTGTCGGGTCGTCAGGCTCATACTATATGCCGATGACCTCCAGATTTATTTGCAGACTCCTGTAGATGAAATTCTGGAGGGAATAGCTCGCCTGTCTGATGCGGTGCGGCTGGTGTCAACGTAGGCGGGACGCTCGTCTATTCGACTCAATACTGGTAAGACCAAAGCTATAATGTTTGGTTCGAGAAAATATGTTAATGATTTAAAGGAAAAGGGATTGCCATGTGTTGACTTGGGGGAGGGGCGCCTGTGCCTTTTTCCGACGCATTCGTAAGTCTCGGTGTTACATTAGATAGTAAATTAACGTGGAAACCACAGGTCGATTGTGTAACTAAAAAAGTAAATAAAGCCCTTTACAGTCTGCGGTTTATAAGGGCATGTACCACAGAGACTTGACGCAGAAGATTGGTTGAAGCCTTTGTCGTACCACATCTAGACTATTACGCTGTAGTGTTGCTTGATGCGTCTGATGAGCAATGAATACGGTTACAGAGACTGAGTAATGCATGTATGAGATACATCTATGGTGTTGGGAGGGACGAGCACATCATCCCCTATAGAAAGCAACTGGGCTGGTTGCGTGCTGACTCGAAGGAATTATTTTTCTGCAATTATTATGTATAAGATCCTTCGATTACATAAACCTCAGTATTTGGCAGCTTTTTTTAGCAGGCATCAGCCTAGGAGCACTAGCAGGGGTGTTGCACAGGAACTTTCGGTGCCAAGGACTAGCAGGGTGCGCACGGAGACAGGAATGAGATCTTTCGAAGTTCAATGTGCGCGCCTTTGGAACTCTTTCCCAGACTCTCTGGGCAACTTACCATGTTTGCGCATATTTAAGACGGCGATCTATCAACACCTGCTTGATCTTGATACTTAGTCCTGCCGCGGGCTGCACCTGTGATTCGTTATTCGTTCGATTTTAGTGACTTACACTACATGCTTGGGTCAGGACTGTAAATTTTCTGTATGTTAATTTATTATGTTCTGTCCCATATACTTATTTTTTAGAAAGTGTGAGTGTATTTATCGGCGTCAGTGAGTTTGTGGTAGGATGAGTGAATGTGTGATTTTGTTGTAAAGTTTTTTATATTTTTTTTAACCAATAAGACTGATAGATATTAATCGCTTCTTTATATTAAATTTGTTTATTTGTATTTTAATTAAGACGCTCTGTAATATTACTTTAAGTTGTAACTTTTTGATGACTAAAATAATATAATGTAAGACTGAATAAGCTGTGATATTATAGAAAGACTGAAAATGTGCGATTACGAAAACCAAAAATATGAAAATGTATACTTCAAAGAAAAATCTATATTGTATTAACATGTACATTTTGTAAACCATTACAAATAAACTTATATCTATCTATCTATCTATCTATCTCTCTCTTCTTTCTTCTATTATTTTGTATATGCATGGGAGATTGAAGTCTGTTTTAAATGAAAGTTATTACCTTGATTAATCCTTTTCCTCTATAACTTCTTATACGGTATCGGTACTCTCTGATGAATATTTTCGCTTTGTTATTACAATTCCTTTTAAGCTTTTAACACTTCTTATAAGAATATCTTTGTAACTTCCTTTTATGAAACTCTCCTTATAAATTTGGGATATTCTCTTTGGTTTTATTCTCTCGTTTTTTATATATATATATAGTCATGTTCTGGTATTTCTGGGACGATTTTTAGTATGCATTGTTACTTTCTGGGAGATCCCAGGGAAAAAAATTTTGGGATTAGTAATAAACCCAATAATTCCGAATGATGCAATGTATGAAATTAGGAAGGTTGCTTTTCAATCTTTAATTTCAATTTTTAGTCTACTCTGAATGTAAAATTTTCCGCTCTTTTTATTTCTATTTTTATCCTATTTAAAAAAAACTACTTTGATCTTGAAATGACCTTGAAATTTTACCCCAAGTTCATACACAAGGTCACCGTCGGATTTCCCCCTCTGAACCCTACAACTTTTGTATTTGAAGTTTTTTCCTTCTCTCTTAATTTTCGAGATATTTGCCTGAGCCGATTAAAATGAATCACCCTGTATATATATTCACTTTCGAGTAATGAGACATAAGCAAAATGAAAAAGTGAAAAATAAAGTGAAATTATAAAGTGCAAAGTGACACAGTGCAGTAAAACAAAAAGGCGCAATAAAAATAATTGAATTAGAAGCCGATGCGAGCAGATTATAAAAGAGCACATGTGCGAATACGAAAAGGTAACGAAACCGCATGGCGGAATTTGAGGTTATACACGTGTGAGATGAGAGTTTAAGCACATGTTAAAGTTAAGAGCACATGGTTATAAAAGAAAAGATTAATGACAGTTAAATGGTTATGATTAATAAATGGTCAAATAAATTAATAAAACGAGAAGAAGAGAATAATGATTTAAGTGGAAATGAGGAAAGTCACAGTGACGCAATAGATAAAAAGATAAGAAATAAAGTAAGAAAACTCTTTCTGAAAACATTAAAAAAGATAGTGAATTTAACAACAGAAATTAATGATAGTATAAAAGAAAAAGAAGAAAAAGAAATAGTGGCGAAATACTCAAAAATTGATGATATTTCAATTCCAATATTTGATGGTGCAAATTTTAACAACTGGAAGTTTAGATTAAGGAATACACTAGAATATAAAGAGTGTCACGAACCTGCTCAAAGAGAAAAATTAGGCAGTGAAGAAGCAGAAGCTTGGAAAAAGTTAGATTTAAAAGCGAAAACAATTTTTATTAGTGCAGCGACGGATAAACAGCTTGAATACATAAATGAGTGTAAAACGACACTAGAAATGATTAAAAAATTAGAAAAAATGTACTTAAATAAGACAACGACGTTGCAAATACTAAATAGAAATAAACTAGAAGAGATCAAATTAAAAAATTGCAATGTCGTAGAAGAATTTTTTGGTGACTTTGAGCAATCTCATAACAAGAACTATTCGACAATTTATTTCGTAACCAGTATGAATAAATGAACCTAAATTCACTTCTCTACGACCGCACCGACACGTTACGATAATTTTTAATCCGAGGCCTCGATGACCGCCATCGTTAAATGTCAGTGCTTGCTTACAATTTCGACAAAGTAACATTTCAGACAAAGCTAGAAAAACGGTTGCGAATTCAATAATTCGGTATGCATGCATCGGATTAGTGCGAATATCTTCGATGTCGGCAGTAAGAAGTTTTTTGCACTCGCACTGGTTTCTGGTCTCTCCTCGTCCGCAGCCGTAAATTGGTTACCTTGAAAACGTTTTTTTCGAGGATTTGATGCTCGGGAAGTACTGATTTTCTCTCCTTTAGGATAATTTGACATTTTGGTTCCCAAAATTCAACTGTATGCACCGAACGTTCGATCGAGACTGACTGAGTAGCTGACGCAGCGTTTATTTACTATAATTTGGTATACTTTTATATACCTGCTCTGTAACGGTCTTTTCACTCGAAACGCGCTGCGAAACATCTGCTCCAATACAATTAAAGGTATGACCGACGTACACAAAAGGGACTATGAAAGAGGCATTGACCTGCCTTTAGCGCTCCATATACCTGCAGCGCACGGGCGGTGCGCTTTAAAATTAGTCACGCTCACAGGCTGTAGCTCTCATAGGACTTTGAATTTCACTTTGAAACTTTTGCACGATATTCTTGAAGGGATAAACTAATTTTTTATGCAAAAAAAAATTGATTTTTTGAAAATTGTAAATGAGTTTCACCCCTTAAGAAAAGGTAAATGGGACAATAAGGCAAAGATATGAATCTTGGTAGGATACAATACAAACTGTTATAGAATATTGATAGATAATAAAATAATAAATGCTAGACATGTGAGAGTAATTGAATGAAACTGAATTGATTTGTGTAGAAGAGTATAATAATGTAGAGAATATTAATTATATAAATGACGAAACTAATAATGAAATGTTTCTAGAAGGTAAAATCAATATGAAAACGAGAAAATTATGAGAATAATTATGAAGAGAATGATACGAATGATATTGTTGAGATTGAAAATGCAATAGATGCAATTGAAAACAATAATCAATTATCACCTATATCGATTCTCGAGTCATATAGGGATAATCAAACGGATGATAACACAAGTAGAAAAGATTTAACGATTGAAAGGAAATCATAAAGAAAGAAAAGTCCGATAAATAGATTCGGAAATCCTGTTACATACTCTATTTGTGTAAATTTTGTAAATGCTGGTGCGCCCAATATATTTGAGGAGGCAATAAATTGTAATGAAAGTGAGAAATGGATAGAATCTATGGACTCAGAAATAAAAAGTTTAAATTATAATAATACATGAGTATTAGTGGAGAGAGTGAAAAGCAAACCTGTAATAGATGTAAAGTGGATCTACACACGAAAAGCAAATGGTAGATACAAAGCAAGATTAGTAGCAAGAGGCTTTCAACAAAGAAATGTAATTGAGGACATATACTCCTCGGTTGCAAGTGGTCAAGCTTTAAAATTTTTACTCTCAGTTTGTTGTCAAAACGGTCTAATCATAGAAGTAGTACATGTAGATTCAACGATATTGAATTATGTTTATACGGTCATAAAATTGAAAAATCAGACACAATTGATGAAAGCATTTTGTATAGAAACCTGTTATGTGCATTGTTATACATTAACTCAAGTACTAGACCAGATATAAGTTATAGCGTGAATTACACAGGCCGACAAAATTTGACAAAAGTCAAAAGCCAGAAAGCAGACCTAACATTTCCGAAGGATTTTGATGCGCTGAATCCGAATCCGAGCTCAAAATTGCTCCTGTACGTCAGGTTTTCAAGATATCCTAACCTAAAAGTGCAAAAACGCGTTTTTTAGCTGTTTTTGAGGTTACGTAACGGAACAAGAAAAATGTCTACCACAAAAGCTAATATGGAATTTGAAAGTACTAATCTCCCCCTTTCAATCTTCCCCTTTCAAACCTACTTGGATTCTTTAGGATATCTTTATTTTTCACCAAAATATTGTAATTTGAAATTTTTTATTTTAGCGTTTTAACCCATTAACGCTGAGGTGTTCAGATTTATACAACGCATTCTCTATTGCTGACGGTACGATATTTTTTCTTCAAAATATTATCTCAGGGGTTTTCGAGGATGCCCTTTCCATTGCCGGTGTCAGTTTTTTGTTATAACCCCTAGAAGATCCAATATGGCGGCCGTCAACAAGACTTTCATAAACAACATTATACTGACCAACTGTCCACTCTAATC
>UELU01117159.1:7149-21586 GCA_900490025.1 Megastigmus dorsalis | reverse complement strand
AAGGTAGTAGCAGAGTGCCTACTACTGAAATAGTAGCACGCTGCGGCAAATACAGTAGCATTTTGCTACTGATTTAGTAGCAGAGGTCTGCTACTGTTTTAGTAGCAGCCGGACTGCTACTAGATTAGTAGCACATTTTACTCCATGTATGGACAACTGCTTGTAGAAGTATATTTTTATGATGGAATTCGTATAAATTGTTCAGAGCTACTGCTCGCAGGCATTTGCACCAAGAGTTTCTACGAATTGAACAGAACTTGTGCTGCGGATATTCATCAGTGGAAGCCTTTGTGATACCAAATGGTCCAAATGTCTCTAATCATTCTATTTAGTGATGCTGAATTGTTGCGGATAGCTCCAGTATAGTAAGGTGAAATAATAATTGTTTATTTACTACAATTTTTAGTGAAGGCATTGAATGAATTGGCGATGAAGTAGAAGTAGAAGAAGATGAAGTAGAAGAATAAATTAAAATTTTTTGATTAAATAATAAAATGAGTTCAAAAACTGCATAAATTCATAAAAATTAAAGAAATTTTATGAATTTATGCAGTTTTTGAACTCATTTTATTATTTAATCAAAAAATTTTAATTTATACAACTCTTCACTCCATAATAACATCAATTACAAGCAATTTAAGACCGATTACATAAAATTGATCAATCAGTTGGACCTGTAGGTTACGCCAAAGCGAAACTTTTGAAATTGACACAACTTAAGATAAAATGGGCATAGAGGCTTCTACTAGAGTTCATTTTGTCAGGAATCCAATATACTTTTAGAATATTATGTGAAAATTTTAGTAATTATTATAATTTTTTTGTTTTAGGAGAATGAACATCAAAAAATTTATAGGTGTATACCCCCCTTAAAGGATCAGATTAGTCGACAATTCGCAATGAGGACTCATATACAATGTACAACCACCATTATACCTTCTATGTCCTGTTGACAGATTATTCCATATACTAAACACGCAACTGATCATTCTGAATTTGATTACTTGCTATTTACATACCTCTTAAGAGGTGTAAAACAGATGTTCGTCCCGTGTAGGGCCACCCTCACAAGAAAATCTGAAAAGTGGTCAAATATACGATATTTTTCTACCTCTTAATCACTATACCCGAGGTTTATTACAAAGTATTTTCTTTCAAGACTTCATTCTCAGTTTTAACATTTTTCGTGCATGCTCTTTACTTTACCATTTAGTACTTCAGTGCTTTTTTTTTTAAATGGCCGGTTTTGCGGAATATAATATGCCTGAAATTGAGGTTGCTAACGTGCAAGGTTGAATCAATTGTATGGAGTGCGGAGATGAGGCTGCATTCGATCGGGACCAAATCGATGTATTCGCGAGTGAACTAGAACGGTCCACGGATCAGATTATACTTACAGATAGTGATTGGCATGAACATAACGAGGCTAGAAATGGATATAGTGATGGGGTTCAAGATGTACAGGTGCAAAAAGAAGTAGATAAAATGAAAGCATCTAGTGATATCGTGTAACCGCACCAGATTTTATTAAGTGATAGCAATTTTGAAGCACCGAATGAAACCATTGATATCAACCCTATAGTGGATGCGGCGCTCGCGGAACTGTTACCGTCCCATCACTAGATATACCGCAGTGACAGGTAAAAGAACAGCAGATCGCGTTATCATTACCGTCACCATTACTACCACCACTGCCACCACCAACATCAACATCAACAGCAACATCAACCAGAAGTATTGATACAATATTGAGTCTAGTGTTGGAAGCGTAGGTCGAAGAAGAAGAAAAGCAACGGAAAAATCCGCGCATGATTTCGGTGAAAATCTTAAAATTGGGATTACCCCGCGTACAGAAATATTCGCTTTGCCCGCAGAAAGTAAAGAAGAAGAAGCTATAATGAGAAAACGAAAAAGATACGCTGAACAAGAAGATGATGACATAATAGAGGTAAAAGATATGAAGAAAAAAGTTTTTCTATGGTGCGCAGTTTCGTGAGCTATACGCAAAGGTATGAAAGGTGTCGCATTTGTGCTACCAAATAGCGGATTGTATAAAAAAATTACTGTGATATATTCTGCTGGGAGAAACGCTAGCCCAGAGTAATATAGAGATCATAAAGAAAAGGTTATACTATTACTATGGAGGCATTTTCCAACCACATGGCGCCGTTTATTAATTGCATTTAACAAAAAATGTACGTAGAAACGTTGACGGTATCTAAATTTAATAATATACGAAACTTTCTATTTTTTTATTCTAGCCTGTACAAAAGAGTACACAAAATTGTTGTGCGCTATAAATCAGGATATGGAAATACTCGTGTGCCATATAATGGGACGAGGTTTTTAAATATTATCAATAAAAGTGATTTTGAGAACATAATGACTTCCGTCGATAAATTAGAATTATTAAATAGAAAATTTTCTAGACCGCGAAAATTAAGAGTTTTGTTGTTAAATTATTGAAGAAATAGTAAATATTTTTTTAACTTTTTGACAGAAAAATGAAATTATAATAATTCTCTCTGTCGCTGTCTCTCTATCTGTATCTCTTTCTGTCTCTCCTTCTCTCTCTATCTATATCTCTTTCTGTCTCTCTCTGCCAGTCTCAGGCTCTGTCTTTCTCTCTCTCTCTCTCTCTCTCTCGAGCTCGAGCTCGAGCACGATCCCTAGTCACTCAGCGACAGAGCCTGTGATCTTTGTGCGCCAAATATCTTAGACTTACACCTACACAGGGGTCAGACAGATGAGTTTTCTTTATGTTAATTTATTTTGTTTTGTGCCCTATACATCGTTTTTAATTGTGTGAGCGTATTTATTTATTTATGTGAGTGGGTGTATGTATGAAGTGAATGAATGTTTAAATTTTAGAATACTTTGTTGGACTGATAGATATAGACCGCTTTGATTTACCTTGTTTGTTTGTATTTTAAATAGGACGCTCTCATATGTATATGGTTACTATTCAATTTTGTATTAATTTGCAAATAAACAAATATCTATCTATGTATCTATCTATCTATCTCGCTCTCTTTCTCTGTCTCTCTCTAGCACTTGTGAAGTGCACTAAGTGTAATAAAAGGGGTCAAGCCTCCTGTCTGACTTCCGTGAAATCAAAACAGACAGGAAAACGAATAAGTGTCTGTTCGGAATGTCGCAGCGAAATCATAATCACAAGCATGAATTCAAGCATCAGAATAAATACAAAGTCAAAGGCCGATAGTATGAGCGTGAGCGGGAGTGAAAGAGAGAGAGAGAGAGAGAGACTCAGCGAGCAAGCCCGTATACAAACAGACTTGCGTACGAAGAGCCGCTGCTCCCACCTAAACGCGTGTCTGCCCCTCTACTCGACAGTGGCACTAGTATAAGACTGCGAGGGGAAGCGCTCGTCACTGGAGAAGACGATGAGTGCAGGCTAGATGGCGTGCAGCGGGTTGCTTGCGTGCAGGCTCCTATAGTATCTGCGGTCAATGTACAACGGGTTGTCGGCGGGCAGGCGTCTATGAAAGCTACGGCCGAGGTACAGTCGGTTGCCGGAGTGCAGGCACTCTCCTCTTCCTTGCTGTACACATCAACGCCAACTAAGACCATCCAGCATAGTAATAAGAATAATTTAAATGCGATTAATGTGTCCGCCGTTAATACAAACATATCATCAACCCTGATCGATCTTGTTGGCGCGCAGTTTGAACTCCTTGGAAGAACATTGGACGATTTTCAATCTCGAATTGAGTGGAGGTTTGATGGTATCACTTCAAATTTTCCAGCTGACACACCAGCAGTCAATCAGATGGTGAATAACCTTAGTACATAAGTCTCATCTCTTGAGTGTAAATTAGATTTGCAGTCGTTCCAGCTGGAGGACCTGCATAATGATCGGCTTATGTTGCTTCAGGAAAATTCGGTACTAAGGATTAAATCAACACACTTTTGCAAAGTTATCGACCATGATTGATGATATCTGGATCTTAACTAAGCAATATACTTGCAATTAATTAACTAATATTGACGAAAATGAATATGAAAACTTAAAAAACTGAAATAACGAGTCACAGGTTTTTGACTCCTTAGGCTGCGCAACAAAATCTGCATCGTTTCGCCGCCTACGTCGTGAGAGCTGTGTCGCGGATTCGATTGATAGTGATGAGTGTTGCGAACTGCTAGTAAATAGAATTCTTGACGATGCCTCGACGGCTGCAAATCTTGATAATGTTGCATTCGCAGTACTTAGCACCGTACTTTCTACTCTTGACAGGAAGGAAATTGTTGGTACTCGCATCCTGCAGTCTCGGGGCGTGAGCGGGGGCGGGGCAGGGAGAGAAGCCTGGGAATGGCGCGGTATCGAGATCGAGGCGGCCGCCGCCTTGCGTGCTGCGCCTTACTCACCGCCAATGACGTTAAGTCTTCTCCTCTTGGCTTTGAGTCTGCCATCCACTTACCAGATCGTAAAATCTATATTAGTGAACTTCTATAGCCCGATGTATATTGTGAATTTTTGAGCTTAAAACAATTAGCTTTAAGACTTGGCTTTAAATATCTCTCTCTCTCTCTCTCCCACTCACTCTCTCTTTCTCTTAGGTATGTCTCGTACAGTGGTGGGAGGTTCTTGGCCAGGAGGAGGGGAGGCGTGCGGGCGCATATTTTCCCTCCGTTGTGGATCTACAGGTGACAGCCGATGCCTATCGTGGAGGGATTGACTGCCCGGCTGCTCGAGTTAACATCGAGGAGGGGGGCGGCCAACCTAACATTGGGGGCTCTGCATCCTCTGCATGACTTCAGCGTGGCACTGCTGGTGAAGCGATGGAGGGAGCATTGAAGGCGGGTTTTCTCAATGTGATTTCTTTGAGAGCTCACATTGAGCAAGTCCATTATTTCCTTACTGACGGTCCGTCTTACCTCCTTTTCGGGATCGCAGAATTGAACCTTGCCCCAGTCGTCGACGACAGTCTCATTCGGACTGAAGGTTACAGTCTCTTGCGTCAAGACCGTAACATTCATGGCGGTGGTGTTGCCTTATATATTAGAAATGAGTTCAAAGTCAAAGTTTTGTTTACATCAAAAAGTACAGGTCCAATGAAACCATCTATACCAGAATTTCTCATGTGTGAGGTACAAAGGGGTAACTCACCGCCAGTCTTGGTGGGAATAGTTTATCGGCCCCCAAAAATTTCTTTTAATAGAGACCGTGATTTCCTTTCTTCTTTGCGAGATTTGTACGCCAATTACAGTCATAAAGTTACCATGGAAATCTGAATCCAGATTTTTTGTCGGCGAGTGGTGATGCAGAGTTTATTCGGAATCTTCCAAATGAACTCTTTCTTAAGATCATACGGCACGGCTTAACGAACCATACCGACACATCTCACACATGGATTAATACTTGCTGACGACAATGTTATGGTACGTGACTTTGGGAACAATTGGTCACACTTTCGCAGTAGACACAGCATTATTGATGTCACTATTGACCTTTGCATTGTTTCTCATCCAAACGATGTTTTTAGTTTCAGATACTATCATAAGATAAATCATGAGGAGGTTAATAAATTGTAGTGTCGCTGCGACTGGCCGTCATTTGACCCACCTGACTCAGATTTTAACTTAGATGCCGCGCTTAAAATGCTAAAGTGTCCGCATAAGTACTGTTTAACTACAGAAAAAATTTTGACATTATGTTGACGTCTGCATAAGTCCGTCCATGTCAGCATAAGCGATGTTACATGACGAAAAGTGTCAGCATAAGTGACCTATTATATATTTATATGCATACATACGTACATATGAGGCGTTACACGTCAACTCTCCAAGCGCGGTGCGGGAGCGCTTAATCGTGCTGTTTTCAGCTCATGTTTAAAGGGCTAAAATGCACCTAGAAATTATCATAACGAAGTGATTTCGATGTATTTTTTCCTCAGCTTTCCGATCGTCTTTTCAGATTTGTTAAATTTGCTTAATTTGACCTTGAAAAAATATAAAATGTGCTATATCTCAAAAAATGCATTTTTAATATTTTTTCACCTGCTAGATCGAAAGAGGAGAAAATTTTACGTTGATATAGCTATTTTTTGGAAAGGGGTTTTTTGATTTTATCGAGATATCATTCAACAAACACAAGGCGCGCCGCGCGTACAACTTTGGTGGCGGCGTGCGAATGCGTTGACATTTATTTATTCATTGGCTTTCGTACGCATTAAATAAATTATATTTTTTTTTATTTATGCAAATGTATTTTTGTTTATTAATTTATTTAGTTAATAATTATTTTTTTTCTTATTATAATATTACAAAAAAATAGAAATGTTTCAGGATTGTTTTATAAAATAATCAACATGTTCAGGAAAAATTTAATTATGAAACCACCGATAGGTGGCTTGTACTCAAACTCCAATGCTCGAAAGTGATTATGCAAGATTTTTTTATATGTATACGATTGATATGCAACGTTGAAATATGCGTTTTTTCGTCTTAACGAACTAACTGTGCCTTTGCGATTCATCTTTAACTGATGTCTTTTTCAAGACAAACGTACTACAATTAATCTTTCATTTATCTGTCTTTTTTAAGACAAATATGGGTTTTTTAACATGTGTCAAGCCTTTAGGAAAGGATAAGCACTGTAAAGAATTGACTGAATTCCCAAAATCATTACAAGAATCACTTCCATCAATACCAGATGGAGCACAAGTTTGTGTTTCATGCAAAATTTTACTGTATAAGAAACGTAAATCGAATGAATCTTCTCCAACACCAAAAAAAATTCAATTGAATTGTGATGATGAAGATCATATAGCTGCCATGGCAGTAGTTGAAAATTGAAAAAATAAGCTTTCTCAAACAAAATTAAAAGAAGAAAGAATTTTGTTACTTTCGCTCGCTCCTATATTTTGGTCACGTACAAATTTAATGGAAAAATTAGGTTGTACAGAATGGAAAGCAAGACAAATTCTAAAGACTGATACAGATAAAAGTATTTTAACTGTACCATTGAAAAATAAAGGAAAAGAGCTTCCTAATGAAACTAAAAATTTGGTAAAAAACTTTTATGAACGTGACTACATCAGTAAATTATTGCCTGGAATGAAAGATTTTATTTCAATAAAACAAGTTACTGGTGAACGAGTACACGTTCAAAAGAGATTGATTCTCGGTAATTTGAATGAAATTTATATTTTATTTAAAAATAAATATAAAAGTGTCAATATAGGCTATACAAAATTCACGCAATTAAAACCACCACACTGTGTATTGGCTGGAACTAGTGGCGCACATAATATATGCGTATGCGTGCATCATGAAAATGTGAAACTTATGCTAGACGATCTTAATTTGAAACACTTAACAAAAAATACTGATGCACCCTTAGAAGATTATCACGACTGTATACGAACAATTGTATGTACTCAACCATCCGGTAAATGTTTCTTAGGTGATTGTTTGGATTGCGAGAGTAATTTTTCAAACCTTCAAAAACTTATAACGAATGCTCTGAAAAATCATGGCATTCATGAAATTAAATTTGAATCATGGAAGCAAACCGATCGTTGCTCAATTATTTCTGAAACATTAAAAGTTTTTAAGTTTCTCGAAATATTTAAAGATAGATTAATAAAATTAAAAATCCGCAATTTTTTTGCTAAACAACAAGCGGTTTTTGTAAAAAATTTGAAAGAAAATCTTGAAGAGGGAGAAGTAGTAATTTGTTTTGATTTTGCCGAAAATTTGTTATTCAAAATGCAACTCAATCATTCCATTGGAATAATAATCAACCAACTATATTTACAGTTATGGTGTATTATAAAATAAAGGATGAACTTAAACACAAAAGCATAGCTATTATTTCAGATAATCTTAATCATGATACTGTTTCGGTATATGAATATCAGAAAATTATTGTAAATTATTTTAAAAGTCATCATAAACTTAAAAAAATTTATTATGTGACTAACGGAGCAGCACAACATTTTAAAAATAAGAGTAATTTTCACAATCTTCTTTTTCATCAAAAAGATTTTCAAATTCAAGCTGAATGGCATTTTTTTTGCCACTGCACACGGCAAAAGTGGATGCGATGGTGTAGGTGCAAATTTAAAAAGAGTAGCCCGTAGAGCTAGCTTGCAGCTTACAGGAATTAATAAAATACTTACAGCTTACGATCTATATAATTGGGCAGAAAAGTATTGCAAAGAAACGAAAATTTTCTATAGTAGTAAAGAAGCTTATGAAAAAGATTCAAAGAAATTTAAAGTTCGAATGGATAAGGTCAAGTTCATCCTAGGTACTTTAAAATATCACGCTTTTATTCCAATAGATCGTAAGACTATGAAATTTAAAAAAACATCTTTGGCATCCGAGTACGATTTATTTCCTAAATTAAAAAAGTCAAAAATTGTTAAAAAGACTTGAATAAGCTTTAAAAGCTTAGGAGTATAAATTGTAATGATGTTTAATCGAGCAGCTAAGAGTTAAGGTCTGCAGTAGTAGCACGCCCGGCGCGCCGCGACTGGTCGAGCGCCTTGTGTTTGTTGAATGATATCTCGATAAAATAAAATAACCTCTTTCCAGAAAATAGCTATATCGACGTAAAATTTTCTCCTCTTTCGATCTAGCAGGTCAAAAAAATATTAAAAATGAATTTTTTGAGATATAGCACATTTTATATTTTTTCAAGATCGAATTAAGCAAATTTAACAAATCTGAGAAGACGATCGGAAAGCTGAGGAAAAAATACATCGAAATCACTTCGTTATGAGAATTTATAGGTGCATTTTAGCCCTTTAAACATGAGCTGAAAACAGCACGATTAAGCGCTCCCGCGCCGCGCTTGGAGAGTTGACGTGAAACGCCTCATATACACATAAGTCATAAGTTTTTCTAAGATATAAAAGTTTTTAAATGAATAAATCAATTCTTCAAAGTGTAGTTTTGATGCGAAATAAATCATGCTAGTCTTCGCGGTGGAGTACGAATCGTACTAGTCTTCACGGCAAAATACGAATCATGCTAGTCTTCGCGGCAAAATATTACAAAGTGCTAGTCTTCGAATGAAAATTACAAAGGGTTAGTCTTCGTAAGAACTGTCGATTTGTCCGTTCTGCCTTATACAGGGCGTTCCGGTATTGAACGAAAATAAGGGTACTACGAGATAGAGTAGGAAATGCTAAGACATACGTACCTTTGCCATTTTTCGATTAAACGCATAAATTTTAAGTTATCGACAATTGAAAATTTAGAAAATCAGCCAATCAACTCGCGCCTCCGTTACCGCGCCGGCTACAAGGGAGAGAGTGTGCGGAGCTTCCGCGCTATGGCAGAAGCATCGGGCAAGTGGAAAACATAGTCGTTCACTGTGTTGATATGCAAGTCCGTCGTCTGCGTCTTCTCACACGTAATACGCGTGAGGCGGGCTTGTGTTGGTCGCGTATCCTTTACAAGTATGTGTCTCTAAGGCATCTCAGCGTATCGATACACAATTCGCAAATACAAAATGGCTTTCGAATAACTATTTGTACAAGGATTTGATGTTTTCTATTTTATTAATTAAAATCTAGACATAAACATTAAAACAATGTTAAATGAAAATAAATTCACTAAATGAATTTGGTTCTTTAGCAAAACTACTTATTTTCTTCAGAAATCCATGTACTTGAAACGATTTCTGATTAAGAAAATGCAACTGCTTATTATTATTTAATGAATAAATAATAAATAAATACTAAGAAAAATATTAATTACTGAGAAATAAATAAATCAAATATAAAAAACTATTTCTGAACTATCTGCGCGTTATCGTATAAGAGTGCGAATATCCGGTTCATTCCAAGGGACGGGAAAGGGTCGGAAAAATGGGACTAATTATGGTAATTTATTCATAAATAGGAAAAATGAATATTTGCAATAAGATTAATGAATTTATAATGATGTTCATCGGCCTCGGGCTTGTTTTTCGATATCTGAAGTGCTCGAAAAAAAAAATCTACAAGAGATTAATTTTTGTAACATTGCACACACATTCCTACATGCATGAAGAATAAGTTTGAAAAATTACAGCCGATCAGCAAATCTCTAAATTTAAAAATACAAGTTAAATTAATTTTTTTCGTGCTGTGATTCGGCGACTCGGTTGAGTTGCGATATTTCAAATATTCATAAAAAAACATCTAGAAGAGTACAGTCTTTGAAACCTTTTACACAGATTCTCTGATACATTAATAATAAGTTTTAAAAATTACCGTGTTTGAATAGCCTCTAAATTTGAATAATACATGTTGAAATGCATTTTTTCATACTGTAAATCAGTCACTGGTTTGATTTCCGAACTTCAAGGGCTCTTAAAAAAAGTGTTCAGTCTATGAAACATTGTACACAGATTCTCTGATGCATTAATAATAAGTTCTAAAAATTACCGTCTTTGAATATCCGCCAAATTTACATAATGCAAATTTATGTCCTCGGGCTTCTTTTTCGATATCTGAAGTGCTCGTAATAAAGAATCTACAAGAGATTAATTTTTTAAACATTGCTGTTTTTTGATAAGTGCCGATCTTGGCTCTGACAAGTTTCGATGATTCCTCGACGTCTACAGGTGTTGCTCGATGTGCCTGTCATCGTGTTCCAGCACCAGTTCCGCACACCGAACAACATTTCCGACCGCTCTCCTGATGGAACCATCGTTTCCACTAATTTCCTGAAAGGCTGCTATGATTCGTCGACGGCATTCTTGCTCTTCGTCGACTGGTTACTTGTACACTCTTTCCTTGCAGTCACCCCACAAGAAATAGTCCAGTGGTGTGAGATCTGGCGATCGTGCAGGTCACTTTATCGGACCAGCTCGTCCTATCCACCGCTCAGGATACCGCTCGTCGTGGTAGTCTCTGACGATCCTGGCAAAGTGTGACGGCGCTCCATCATGCTGGTACAACATATTTTCGAGTATTTCTAATGGAAGATCTAGCAGCAGTGGTGGCAGAGTCTCCTTTAGAAACTCTAAATAAATTGCACCATTCAGACGAGGCGGTATAAAGACTGGTCCAATCTATACGATAATTAAAAAGATTAATTAAAAGTATAGAAAATAATTAAAAGTATTGGAAATAAAATTTAAAGATGTATTTCTTGTTTTTCTGTCTCGATCCGAAATGGCGAACATGGCCGGAAAAATTCACAAAGTTGCAAAAAGCGAGTTTTTGCAACTTTGTACAAAAAATCGCTTTTTGCGACTTTGTGAATTTAAACTATAACTCCGATCAGACTATATTAAATGGAAAAGTTGTATTAGGTATTAAAAGAATCTATCGGTTCGTTTTTTCCTCTATTTATACTTATCGATTGCTTTGTTACTATTATTGATATATCGGAAAAACCCTTAAAAATTGGATTCTCCAATACTCGTTCAAATTCAAGTATGTATACACCATATTCACTGTAAAGTATAGCCTACACATCATAAAGTGCTTTTTTGAAAAATTAAAAATATTTATTATTTTTCGAAATATATGAATTTTTCCAGAAACAGGTACTCTCTGAAGTCAGTCATTGTTGCCCAGTGGATGGTCCTAGTGTAACGATCGATATCTTATTTTGTACCTTAATAGTTGTACTATCATTTTATTAAAGAATATTAACAAATTTATTAATTTTACGGATACAAACCACCTTTATTCTCCACCATTAAAAATCCCTCGACCCAAAAACTATAATAAAACTAAAATTGATTTCAGATGTAAATTTCAACTTCCTTTTCAATAATCTGTAACTTTTGAATGATAAATGACAGCAATTCTTTTAAAAAGAATATTGTATACAATTGTTTCTTCTTTAATATTCTTTTTCTATACTATTCGTAATATCGTTCACTATTGAGATATGGTTATTTTAAACAAAGCATGATTATTCATAAATTTGATTGAACTGCCACTAGCTCGGAATTCAAAGCTTATTTAAAAGTCTTTCACCTACAAATATTATTTATTCTTTATAAAAGCAATTTTATCCGGAATTCGGTATAGATAAGTTTACATAATTCCGTGGGTTTCTTTAGTGAATGTAAAAAAGAAGTACCTCTCGTGCTCGCTGAGAACATTTAAGTTGCAGAGTTTTGATGGCAATATACGTTTTGCATACATCAAACTTATCATTTTTCAAGGACAATTACATGGAATAAGTTGCATTTAAAAAAACTAAAAATTGGCGCTGAATCGAAAAGAGGGATGCTAATATTATTTGTCTAAATTAGTGGGTAAACTTTAGTTTATAATTTTTTTTTTTTTTCAAAGTTTACAGTACTAGTTGAAAGCTATTAATTCTAACCGATGAGGGAATACTAATTGACACTTTACAGAGACATTGCTTAACCGAAAATATGAGATACATATCTTAGTGCTAGTGCCAATACGTCCAAGGGCCCAATTTAAGGTCCATTTTAAGAAACATTATGGTTGGCTTAAAACTCTTATAACTAGGCCAATGAATGTCGTACATAATAGTGCAAAGTACTAATCAAAAGTATTGATAATAATCAGCTTTTATTTGTAAGTTATAAGCACTTTTTTCCATAAGGTAGAAGCTATCTAGTCTTTTATAAGCGGCAAGCTTCTTTGAATTCTATCTGCTTCATTTGCCGATTATGACTCTTTAAAATTATCAAATACCAGAACAATATATTTCCTTGTAGATACAATATTCAGTGCTTCGTGCTTAAATAATGCACTATAGTTGGTGAAATTCACCACTAGATGTCACCACTGCTTTACTGAGAAGTCCACAATAGAAGCCGTGGGTGGAAAACCTATTAGTTCCTCGGGCCTCTCGGTAAATCCTGCCAACCATACCGGACGAGTAGAGAAAAAAAGATCGATGATGAGGACATACTGTGACCGTTCCATTTGAGATGCGTTCGGTCTTATATAAATTACATTCTTATATGCTTGTTTGTGGCAAACATAACTTTACTCTTACTGTTGTTAAACAAGATTTTTTGACATGTAGAAAACAATGTTTTAGATTTCTAAAAAACCCATCCTTAAGTAAAATCTAATTCCAAACAACTTTTATACTGGACCCGTTTCGATAAAACCAATAATCTACAATCGTTTTAACAAAAACGAAAAAAATGCTATCTTTGCAGGTTATTTTGCAAAAATCTGGGATTTCTCACTTCTCATAAAGGCGAGACTTCAGGAGATTGATATTTATACCCAGTTGAAAATGACCATATGGAATCCGTCTAGAATTCATACGCTTAGAATTCCACATGAAATTCACATGGATTCTACCTGTATTTCTAGGTGAAATTCCAGATCCTAGATTTTTGTAATAAATTATGAAATTTTGAAGTTCCTGTAGGTTTGGTGACCACCCTATTTAAAATATTTACCTGAATTTCCAGTTGAATCCAGGTGAATATCCAGGTCCTGGATTTTTGCAACTAATTTCTAAAAATTGAAGTTCACGTAAATTTGGTACCCATATTTAGAGTTACCATGCGGATGATAACACTCAAACTGGAACATTGAGCTTTTATATTCAATATTTTAACTTTTTTTTAAATTCAATTAAAATACAAAAACTTCCAGTATTAAAATTGAATTCCCCAGTTTGGGTGTTATATGGGCACCAAATCTATGTGAACTCTTAAGTTTTGAAATTAATTGCAAAAATTTATAACTTGAAATTTCACCTGGAAATCCACATGGAATCCTTATAGATTGCATGTGGAATCTGTATAGATCCTATATGGATTCAAAACTGTAAATTGTGACGGATTACCATTTAGATTCATTTGGATTCCATGTGCGTTCTGTGTGGAAATCCGTGAAAAATCCACATAGAATCTATATGGATTTCCATATAAATTCCGTATCGACGCCTTCTATTCACATAATTCTATCTAAAACGCCAAAACATAATTCTAACTGATGATTCCGTGCAATGAAATTCTAACTCGAGCTTCGATGCAATATGATTTTATCTGAAGCTCGTGCAGTAAGATTCTAACTGGAGCTGCGACGCAATATACTACTGGGCTGTTACAATTAAGAAAATAACCGTGACTTTGACGAAACGAATATGTGGGAGAAACGTGTCTTGAAAATACGATTGCTAAATTAATAAAGATCCCTTTAGTACAACTTAGATACATTTACCCTTTAAGGCATAATCGTACAAATTAGAATCGTAATGCACGGAGACTTAAATTAGAATCATGTTGCGTCGCAGCTCCAGTTAGAATCTTACTGCACGAGCTTCAGTTACAATCATACTGAATCGAAGCTTGAGATAGAATTTCATTGCACGGGATCTTCAGTTAGAATCATAATACACCGAATTTCGAATTATAATTTCATTGCACGAAATTTTCAATTAGAATTATGATGTTTTGGCGATTCAGTTACCATTATATGAATAGGAGGCATCGATATGGTCATTTTCAGCCGGGTAC
>UELU01117125.1:0-10050 GCA_900490025.1 Megastigmus dorsalis | reverse complement strand
TTTTTTTTTTTTTTTTTTTATATATTTTATATAATTCTATTAAGGGCTAAGTAGAAATTGCAAATAATGAAATTTTAATATCTTTCTTTTTAAGGTAAAAACGTCAAAAAATTGTAAAATTTTGAAAGTTTTTTTTTCAGAATCATTAATTACAATTTTTTAAACTTTTTCTTAATTTTATTTATAAATATGTACTAATTTTCATCATAACTTTATCTTATTTATTTTACACCAAATAGTGTCCTATCGATGATAATTTCTTATCAGGCCTTAATTAAATAAATTCAAGACAAATTGTGTTTGATGCTTATTTTTTCTACAGCAGTTATGCAGCCGCATCATTTGTAATACATGAGCAGCGCAGTTTCAATTATTTTTCTTTTTTATATTTGATTATATTTTTTATTAAATTACTGCCAGCGTTTTATGCAGCGCATGCATTCAGTTGCTAATAACATTTTGTAATAATATTTTTATAACACTTCATTGTACACAATTTTTGTAGTGTAAATTTTGTGTTTACACTCTAATTTACTGTTCTCTACTTTAGCATTGTTCAGCAGCAATATTTTTAAATTTTTTCTACTCTTAGCTCTTGAAAGAGCTACGTATAACTGACCATGGCTAAAGACTGGGGTTGGTAAGTAGATACCAACTTCATTATATGATTGCCCTTGTGATTCATTAATCGTCATCGCGAAACCTAATCGAATTGGAAACTGTTTTCGACGCATATTAAATGGTATTTCTTCTTTAGATGGTGATAAAGTTATTATTGGTATTAAAACCAATTTTTCGATACTTTTTCCACTTAAAATTTCTGCTTTGATTAAATATTCCATAAGCTTTTTTACTAATAATCTGGTTCCATGCCAAAGACCTTCGTTTAAATTTAGATTTCTTAAAAGAATTACTATAGCACCAATTTTTAATTGTAATTTATGGGATGGAAGACCATTAAGTGTAAGTGAATTTAAAAATTCTATAGGTAACATAACATCTAAAGTCTCCATTATCATCTTCTGCTCTATCTACACTTAAATGTTCAACCATTTGCCCTTCCATTATATTCAAAATTTTATTATTAATATCAATTACATCATTATTTGTGGGGGACAATATAACTTTATTTTTTGAAACTATAGATTTAAATCTGTACCGAGGATTTTGCTAGATATTTTGGATTATTCAATGCCTAATAACATTAATAAATTACTCGCGTAACTTTAAACGATTGAGGCTGTCGTAATTTAGTCGACATTTGATGTTAAGAGGGTGTTGAAATCAGCAAAATATTTTATTGTATTATCGCATTACCGTGTGATAACCATTTCTATCAACATTATTTCGAAACGTAACATTTTTTCACGTCAGTCAAGGAAAGAAATAGCAAATCAGAATAATACAATGCCAGAAAACGCATATTTCTCTAGCTCATATGAAGTGACGGACGGTAGACACACAGAGCCGACACATATGGCTTAGGTACCGCTAGACTAACATCATATCGACCTCTGTCGAAACATCTCTTTAGCTTTATCAATACGCAAAAGCACAGAGATCGCATTCTTCAAAGGTTGACCACACACACCTAAATGCCACATTTTTCGCGCTTCAGGCATTCGGCTCAGCTACTAAGCGCAGCTGATTGCTTCACGCTCTGATCTGTCATTACTCGATGGACTCCTGACACACTTATCTTTACGACCTCTGGATTTTCGGCAGGAACCGAGGTATCTTGCCTGATCCAGAGAAACACATTAATCGATCCATTTTAAGCTTAAATCAGAGACAGATCGAGCTGATTGAGCCAATCACAGTCAGAGTCCCTCGAGTAGACACGGCAACTATACGCGATCTCTCTCGGGTATTCATTAATAAACGATTAAAGTTTAAACTATAAGACTCTGACTCAAAATTCTAACTCAACCTCATGATAAACTCTCGGATACTAGAGCTATCCAATTGAGACGGTAACCGTCACCACATAAATTGTATATCTATACATAATTTAATAATAATTATTTACGTTCCTTCCGGACGTAACAATATTATATAAAAGTAGCGCAGCCGCCGTCGCCGCTGTTCTTCCAAGAATCACCAGTTGCTATAATAAGCAACTGTTGCTATGAGAACCTCCTGTTCCCGGAAAAACGAGACATGTTCATGATCCCAAAACCGATACAAGACTAAAATGGAAACTTTTCCTTTTGAGGATTATGCAACTAGACCGTTGTCATGGCAACCAGCTATTTTCTTATAGCAACCAGACCGTTGCTATGCCACCACAACCACGAGTGCACATGCACAAATAAAATTTTAGATAGTATTAATAAAAATGTTAAGTGTAAAAGACGCACGAAAATTTAAAAAAGGCAACGTAGATTATGAACTATTATTATAAAATTTTTAGTATAATAACTTGGAACGGGGTAGGATTTAGGATTTAGGAGAATAAAAATACGCGGTGCTCGGGAGTCGAACCCCCGACGTCGAGAGTACGAGGCGAGCGCCCTAACCCCTGGGCCATTACCGCACTGGCCTTGACTCAGCATCAGATCCTAATGACAACTCCTTGCCGACATTACAGGGATCTACTACTATTCTCCAACGGCTAGCTCCTTGAAAATCCGCTGCCCGTTATAAACTACATTTGGATATCTTAATGAAAATCTTAGTTTTGATGAAATGACCATAACTAATTTTGAAAATTTGCATAAAACAAGTGGTATAATAAGTAAGTTTCAATTAAATATTTTAATAGTATTATAAGAAATTAATACTATACTTATCCATAGGACTGGAAGATTATTTCAAAAATGATTTTAATTGCATAAATAAAAATAATAACCAGTATTTCAATTTTTTATCAGATTCAGAATACAAAATTGATATGAATGTATCTACTTATCAGTACCTAATTAAAGCAAAAAGAGGACAAAACAATTCGGTTAGGGAAACCATTTTAGAAAACGGTATTAACATAAAAATGTTTCTAAGCTTTAATATTTACTAAATATTGTTTTTTTTTTTTAGATCATCATATACTTTACCTTCATATTCAAACACCTGACAATATAACTATTATAGATTCCAAAATTATTCCATTAAATAAACTTTTAAAAGGAAATAAATATATTACTAAATAAAAATTCCAACAAATAAATGTTTATTTGAAGAATAAATTCTTTTACTCATGGTTTTTTAGGTAAACGGGGGGTTGGCACGCGGCGCATACATGGAGGCGCCCCCCCCCCTTCCCTAGTGTATTATAAAACTTATAAGTCAGAGATGAATGAGAGAAGAGTGTGAGTGCAGCTTTCTCGCGGTAGCCTCACTCATAAGGTGCCGAGCTTGCAAAAGATAAGTAGCTGTAGAAGGTTTTATCTGCTCTTCTCTCACCCAAAGACACGAGCTAGGATGCACTGACAGACTGATAAGACAAGCAAATCTCCGTAAAAACCGTAAATGCAGAGAGAGACTGTTACTCATCTGCTAGTTAGTCTGTAGCCGATCGCCCGAGCGCAAGGACGAAAACAATATGCAGCATTGTCGATGGCTGTACGAGCGCAATTCTTAATCATACTATTTCCTGGAAACAATTGCGATATTATTTCGAGTTACATGTAACTGATTTCTAGTATTAATTCCTTATCTATTCCAATAATAAATAATAATCGAAAGGAAGGAAGGACGTTTGGAAGGGATTTTCAAGCAGTCAGATCAACTAATCTGGGAGGATCGCGGGGCAGCAACCCATTGAACCGTGGACATGTCCATCGCTCGCATTTTCACGCAGCCAAAGTAAAGAGTAAGTCAAATAATAATAAATTAACTAGAGAATAATCCTTTGAAACATACGATCCCGAATAAACTCTCTGAAGGAGAGAGTGGGTCGCAACATCCTTATTTTGTAATCTACATCTGCAATGCATGACTACGTTCATGTGTACAGAAAACGAAAAAATGAATAAGATGTATTTCTAATAAGATGTATTTAACATTTATTAATGAAATTTGATAATTTGAAAACTGAATTCTGGATCAACAATTTTCATTTTTTTTTATACGTTTATTGGTTCCCGCGATATGAAACATAGAACAAAAATTAAGTTTCTCTCTTAAGGGTTGAATAATTGTCCGAAAAAAATCGTGAAGAGATTAAAAATCTTCTGAGTTTGGACAGACAATGCAAGTCGATAAAAAAAAACATGAAAATTTTACTTTGGTGGATTCTGTGCAACAAAATCTAAATATTTGGAAAGATAGACTAATTCAACAAAAATATAGAAAAAAAATAGAGGCTCTGGGATTCAATTTCCTTTTCTCTTCTATGTCTATATGAAAACAATTAAAAGTTCCCATAATATTTTCTTATATTTTAACGTGGTCCTATTTATGCTTAAACTCAGAGTTATTTAGTAATGGAAGCCTATATAGTGTAAGCAAACCATATCTAATAATTTTACGGACGCGCTTCTGTCAATTGGATGTGGGGCTTCATATAGAGCTCAAGTCCTTTTCTCTGCATTGGGCTAATTATAAGCCCATTGCTGTGCCGACCGAGCCACCATAGGCCTTTATATGCCACTTTACATACGCTGGTAGTCTCTGCAGATCATTTGCAACAAGTTAAAATAGAGCTCTTGAGTATTCTCTATGGTATACCATCGTATATATATGAATTTTGTATTCCTTTGTGGAGAGTTTATAAGAATTAAAAGAAATGAAATTTTCCAGTTATATCAGTAGGATTAAAGCTTATGATTTTAAGGAGAAAATGTTTTCATGGCAAAAAGTGTAGACCATTCTATCAAATTAGTATATTTCGTATCTAATTTGCGCCCAGGCGGTAATCGCTGTACCCGAGGGCGAAAAATATTGCGTCTGAGAAGCAAACGATATTTTTTGATTTCGCCGGCGGAAAGAATGCGTTTTTGTAACTTGATTTGCAGGCGCACTTGGAATCAAAAAATAGGTGTGAGCAAAATAGCATTCTGTGCCTACAAAACGAGGTGTAAAATTGCATATTGCGCCCACTGAATCGAAAAAGTACATTGCATAAGGACATTTAAATAATAATCAAAATTATGAATTAGATTAATTGTTGTATTATAAAATAGTAAAAAGGATGCAAATATTTTGATAAAATTTTTTTTAAATAAATTATATAAAAATAACCTGTTTTTCATCGTAAAAATGAAAGATAAGAGTATAAAAATAAATAACTCAAGAAAAATTTTAGAAAATAGATTAATATTTACTTGTGGAAGGATCCAAATGATAGTTTTGAGTTGAAAAGTTTGACGTTGTTTGTTGAGAAGAAGGTGGTAAAGACTGTGGAGAAGCTGTTTGCTGTTGCGTAAGCAAATATCTTGTTTTTTTTCCTTTAATACTGACTGATGCAGAACAAACTGGTTTCCTTTCTGACGATAAAACTGCAGAACTAATAGATACGGGAGGTTGAGTCTGCGTCGCTACTTGTACCTGATTTGTACTAGTTAGAGAAGATTGCGTATAATCAGTATCTGGTGTCTGTAATATTTCAATTGTATTTCCAGAGCATGTAGGAGGTGCAGTTTGAGCTGTAAAGGCTACAAAAAAATTATATATATATCAGTCTACAAGGAACTTGTGTTAGATAATACAAGCAGATATGAACTTATGCAGGATTTTGTAAAGTATGGAAACTGTCGGAGAGAGCAATTGCCAGAGGTACATTATTGAAAAATAGTTAAAGCTGTAGTGATTCAGATAATAAATTATTATAGACTTATCGTGATACGATCTTGTTCAAATGTTAATTTTATTTTAACACAGCTTAAAAATTGATTATTTGCAGCTTTAACTACTACGAATTACTCGACCCTTCAAAAGATTTTAAAAAATGGCAACTTGAAAAAGTACAAAAAAAAGAATAAAAAGAAAAAATTTAATTCGGATTGTACCAACAATATAGAGAATATATTTTTAACATGTCTATCTTGAAAACGGTAAGGTCAGACTTCTCAAAATTTTGTTTCTGCAATCACTATCCCAAATTAACATATTAGTTTTTTTCCAACCTTTTCAAGAAAGCTTGAGAAGCTATGTGTGAAAACGTATTTTACGACAAACGATCGTGTTACATGTTAAAATTCGTAATTTACGAATTAATATTTCAATTTCGGTGAGACTAGGACCTTTGAAATTTTGTGGGAATATCGATTGTATTGTCATTTATGCATGTTTAAAATTTAATGAAATTCTCAAGGAAACAAAAAATCACCATAACATTCCTAAGGGGGGCGGGGGCGGGGGGGGAGGTATTTCAATTTTTTTGCATTAATCTTTTATTTTTAAAACTAATGGATAATATCTCAAGTGTCAAAATTTCAAGTCAATAGGAGCAAAATTTACGATGTTATGAGTATTTGAGCGCCCGTTGCTCATGGCCGGGTTTCTATACCTGCTTGATAGATGTGCGGCGCGCTTACCTGGCGCGCTATTGTATTTATTTATAAACCGTAAATTTATTTCTTGATAGAACCGTCTTTTCAGCTATTACCTACTATTTTAATAAAATGTGTAAAGTATGATGGAAAAGTTCCATTCCAAACATGCAAAAAAGAAGCTCTTGCTTTCAACATCAAAGTTACACGTGAAAAGTGTAAAAAGCCACATTACATTGCATCTAGTGAAAGAATATCTGGTGCATACGATGTCAATTATCGATTTGCTTTCATAATGGAAGAGTTAGGCTTAGGTTTAGTTGTTCTATGGACCTGGCATCGACGACTCTGTATGAGTATAAAAGAGTTATCGAGTTTTATTTTGAATTTTTTAGTGTGCAGAGCTTTAAACCGGTTTTCTAAAACTTGGTATTTTTAAATTCCGTGTACACTATAACTCAAAATCTACTGTACCAATCGTTTTGAAATTTTGCACAGCTCTTCTTCACATAATTCACCCAGTATACCTGAGAGCTTTTTTGTTTTTTTTTTTAACAACGCAGGCACACAAAAGAAAAAAAGTGCTTTTTACAAAAAGGTGATACATATATCCTTATCTTTTTCGGCATGTTGAGCCCGAATCCGGTGTCTGATTATCCCCACCACGTCGAAATCAAGGTCATTTGAAGGTCAAATCGACAAAAAAAATCTTTTTAGTAGAAATGACTACTATTCCTCACGTTTATGGGGTCGCTGACTCCGAATCCCTGGTCTATTTGACCCTATCGGATCATGGTCAAGGTCATTTCAAGGTCAAACTAGTATATATTGCGACAAATTGATATTTGGCTGCGGATTCGGAAAAGGCGAGAAATTTTACATCTAGATAAGATATATTCACTTTTTTCCATCATAACCCCAAAGGTCATTCCAAGGTTATTTACGTTGTTATATAGAAAGTTTACACGGTTTTGATACTTTACGAAAAGATGGCTCTGTGAGACCGTAATTATACGTTTTTGAGGTCGCTGAATCCGAATCCGTGGTCCATTTGAACCTATCAGGTGAAGGTTAACCATTTGACTCGCCTTCCTTGCAGCGACAATATAAAAAAGCATAAAAAAAACAAAACAAAGTATTAAGCTTGCTAGAAGATGAAGCGTAACTATTCCTTTGATATCGAAAAGTGTTTTAAAAACAGTGTAAGTGTTAATTGCTTGTTAAATTGTAGAGTTGTTCATTAATATTATTATCAACAGTTCGCAGTAACTTCTATAGTTATACATTAGAGTAAGGTAGGAGTCGGTGTGTATGTGAATATACAAAGCGAAAATAGATATATCGCAAAGCGTGCGTTATGTGCGTGCATATATGTGTATGTGTGCAGTGTGCCTTAAGTTGCATATTAATAGAACTTTATGTTTGAAGCCCTATATAGTTATCGCATATTACTACTTTAGTTTTGGATAGAATAATATAAATTAATAAAACTAATAGCTGCTGCTGCTCTTGCATTACATAAGCGATCACTTTTTATTCGTATCTGTTTTGATTAGCATGTCATGCGAATGCATTATCTGCTGTAAATCAATTGTAAGAACGGGTAAAGAAAAGTCTCCAGTGAATACATTGTAAAAACTTATACCACGGTGTGTGCTGCGATATTCAGTGGTACGTGTCCTCAAATACTATAAATTGCTATGCTTCGTATTCGCCTACATTATCGACCCAACAAAGTAAAAAGCTCTTGCCTGTGACTCTCCCCACATCAACTGTAAATACGTCGAATAAACGTGTCGCTTCACCTCACACGCCCTCGGCGACTCAAATTCATAAGCATCAAAGAACTCAATCTTCGCCTGTGAATTAACTTGAATATTTCTCGTAATTGAATAATACTAATATGAACGACGCGTCGCCTAGGTTTGACCTTTAGAGGACAGGAACACCCGTATGCGGGGGTGACGCATGATACAGCTGGCACACACTTTGAAACTCAGACCTTGCAGTCCATTTTGGATAATTATTGCCGTTACAAACTTTGCACTTCACATAAGTTTCTAAGATGGAAAGGCATAAAAAAAATTAAGAAATACAGTAACTAAGCAAGTATAGTCTCGCGGCGCGCGCTGGTTTGTCGCTGCGGGTACGTGTTCACGGTTTAATTCCTGGAAAATATCAAAAAAGTCCTATCTGGAAAAAAGCTATTTCTATGTAAAAACCTGATCTTTCGATCTAGAGTATTAAAAAAAAATTAAAAATACTCTTTTCGAGATACAACACGTTTTATGTTTTTTCAAGGTTAAAACGAAAAAATTATTAAAAAGAAATGTCCCTACAAGAAAGCTGAGGAAAAAATACATCGAAAACGTATACGAACTTTTATCGATAGATGCATTTGCATACCGCAGGAACGCGTTCAAAAGGTGAGGTTTTGGGCACCCACTTATCCCATTTTCGTTTTTTTGGTATTTTATATTTTTGTATTTTTTTTGTATTTTTTATATTTTATAATTAATTTCGAATTATAAGTGTAGCGAAGAAAATTCTATCACTGCTTTTAATAGTTGTGATGCATATGATACGTGATGTATACTTGATACCTTGTAACGTGCCCAGAATTTCAAAAAATCACGATGTATGGATTCTCCGCTTTGCTCTGACCAATACCCTAATCCATTATTGCCTTCTATGTAATGTAAACTTTCGTTGACGTGATCAAGAATTACGTGGATCTTTAAAGTTTCCGAAAGATCGTCAATACTTTTCAATGCCTTATCTAACTTATTTATGTAAGAGTTAGGGGAGTGCCTAACTTTTCCAGAAGTAAAGCAACAATTAACTGATTTATTCATAGTTATAAGCATTGACAAACGGTATAATTTTATAAACACCTACAGTTTTATATATTTCTTGATTATCTAGTTTGTCAGCTTCTTTTAAAAGTGTCCTACACGCATTTCCTTCAAACGCGTCTCCATGGTAGTTTTTTGAAATTAGATTTAGCTTTTCGGGCCACAATAAAGCTTTCTCTCTACCTACAAGTGTAACGATTCCTCGCCAGAACAAATGGTTCACGAATCCCTGTAAAACATGAAGCTCAGGTATAACACATTTTTGTAAAACGTAAACATCATCCTCTTCGGTAAAAATAGGAAGATTGATCGTACTATGACATTCTCTACTTTTTTTTTATCTTTACCTGAAAGACAATATTTTTCAAAATTAGCTCGCAAATCTCCATAAGTTTTTAATCGTCTACAATTTTCGACTGTGGAATCCATTGATGGAGTAGAATCAATAGTTTTCCATTGTTGAAGTGGGTTTGCGTTTCAAATAATCCAACGAAACAAAACAGTATGGACACGGATACATGGAAGTAGCAGTTTGCTGCCCATTAATAATAATCAGTAAAGGCTTAAAATCTGCCACAAATTTGAACGAGATATTATTTAGTTTTGTAACGTCAACTAAAAGTTTGAAATTATCATAAGATTCTTTTATATGTGGAACGATACATAATAATATCAATATATCAACACTACTAAGCTTACCTTTTTTGCCAATACTTTCACCTTTGGAGTACAACGATCGAACTCCACATTCATCTGGACCATTT
>UELU01117069.1:0-11495 GCA_900490025.1 Megastigmus dorsalis | reverse complement strand
GGGTCGAGTGGTGGGGGGGGGGGCTCCCATAGCCTATCTACTCAACTTCATTACAAGAAGTTTCATTATATAAATTTTTATCTAATTTGTTGTTCCGTTTTATTGACATAGTTACTGGTCTTGGTATACAACCATTTTTTTCGCACCGTTCTAATTCTTCTTTTTCTACCTCATGCATCATTTTATAAGCTTTAGCATAAGGATTATTATTTCTTAATAAACTATCCAATTAATATTAACAAGCTACTATTCCTCAGTCGCTAAGGCTCCCTCGGAAGAATGTATTTATTTTAATTATTTTTTCTTAAAAAAGATATGCAATCTTTATTATACTTCGTCAATTGTAAAAAGTAGGTAAAAATAGTGAAGCTATGTGGCTTTAGTACATTAATACTGCAAAGAAAACATAGTTAATTATAGTATTTAGGGTAATATTTGTTATATTTAAAACCTTTATTTGTAATTAAATTATTTTATTTTTTACAAATTACATTTAGACATGATAGTTGGGAATTTTTTAAATCGTAAGTGTGGTGAATATATATTTTTAAAATTTGCTATGTTTTATTATTTGCAATATTACAAGTAAATAATTTTTTGGCATTATAGATATATATATATATATAATACACTTAGCATAAGAGTAAATTTACTTAATATTTGAATTTAAAAAATTAATATAAAGTTTATTATAATATACAAAGTGCAGGACACATAATATATATTTTATTTTAAAATTTTGCTAATATATGCTATTAAATATTTGTGTTTATTTACAGAACACTATTAATTCATCTAATTTGAAGTAAATTATAAGAAATGGATTTTTTACAGTTTAATAATTTTTATAAAAATATTACGCAAAAACACAAATTTCATTTGAATTGATTATTCAATTATTTTTAAAGTATAACTCGTTAAAAAGACAGTTAAAGTCAGTCTTAATTAATTACACATTTCATTGGGTCATTGTATAAAATTGGTTATAATTGTATAATAAACGAAAACCCGACAATCCCTAATCGTCCTAGGCGTGGGGCTGTTCATGGGGTTGGCGGGCGCTGCTGGCGCTGCTTGTGTACTTATTTGCAAGCGAGGCGGCTGACGTGTATACAGGCGTGTACCCCGGATTGCGTCGTCATCGGTGTGCTCTGCTGCGGAGTCATTGGCGACATCAACGGCGTCGGTCCAGGTGCTGGCTGGCGGATTGGCGGTGTAGGCGAAGTGGCTTGGGTGACGACGATTTCTTCGTTCGGAAAATTCATCACTTGCGCTGCTCGCTCTAGCTTCTTCTTCTTCCGCTTTCCTTTCGCTTGCACTAACCGGCACAACTTCCCTCTCATGTCGCCTACCGAGTTGCTCTAACATGGCTAGCGAGCCGATCTGCTCACGACACATAGTTCGCCTATACTCTGGCAATAAATTCCTATACGTCCAACTCAGGCGGGTGCCTTAGGTGTCCAACTATGCATTTGAAGCACGAGAGATAATTGGAGATCTTCTCGCCTTTGACGTATGTACGACGCTTCAGCTCCTCCTTAATGTCCTCTTCATGCAGCAGCTTGGCGCTTGAAAGACTGTCGGATGTCTCTCCACGTCCGAAATTCCCGTTTTGTGGCTCGAAATCATATGCTGGTGCTCTTTGAATATGTGCACGGCAACGCGTTCAGTAAATCGCGATCGTGCAATCCCGCTCCGCGCCGGCAATCATCCAGATTCGCGAGAAATTCCTCAGGCCCGTCCTTGTCCTCGCCAGAGAACTTCAGGCGCCATCCCTGCAAGGTCTTCATGCACTTCAGATTTCGACTCGACTCATCCTGTCCGTATCGGGGCCCTCGGTGGCGATAATTCGAAGTATGGCTTCGGTAGCTACTCCTGCTACTATACCTCCGATAGCTGTACGACTTTTGTCGCTGCCGGTTCCACTCATGCTGCCGCTTGTACTAATCCGCGACGAGGCACCCGACCTGCTGCTACTGCGACTGTGTCGCCGTCCTCGCCTGTCTTTCTCGCCTCTCCTCCGCCGATAGCCTCAAGAATCTTCCTCCGCCCTATTGGGAGGTTCCCTTGACATCTGACGCTTACGATCGCGCCTGTCGTGATCTCGGTTCTCTTTCCGGCACTTTCGGCGTTCGGGTGATCGGCGAGGGCTCCGTCGCGCTGCTTTGATTCTTTCTTCTTCTCTTCGTCGACGATCCGTGAATCTTCTTACGCGCTCATCCTCCGATGACTCCGACTCCTCCGTCTCCTCCGATCTATCCTGGGACCTCTACTCTTCGCCCTGCACGTTAATGACCTATAAGACTTATTCTACGGACGTACTATTAAACATCTATTTTACGCAGACGATCTACAGATTTACATTCATACCACCAAGGACAGGTTTTGGGAGGGTTTAGCTCGGCTGACGGAAGCGGCACGGCTAGTCGCTAGATGGGCGGGGAGCTCTGGTCTGCGTCTTAACCCTGGCAAGACTAAAGCAATATTTTTTGGTTCTAGAAAGAATGTGAATGACATCAAGTCATGGAACTTGCCGGGAGTTGAGATGCGGGACGGAGTGAGTGACCCGTTCAGTGAGACGATAGTGAGTCTCGGTGTCGCACTTGACAGTAAACTTTCATGGAAGCCGCAAGTAGATTCTATCATAAATTAAGTCAACAAAACCCTATATAGCTTGCGGTTTATTAGGGACTGTGCCATCGAGACTCTCCGCAGATGGCTAGTCGATTCATTAGTTCAGCAATATCTGGTCTACTGCACTGTGGTGTATCTGGACGCATCGGAGGAACAGCGTGTGCGTCTGCAGCGTTTGAGTAATTCGAGTGTCAGATATATCTTTGGGATGAACACATCACTCCCTACCGGAGGCGGCTGGGCTGGCTTCATACAGATTCGCGACGGTTTTATTTTGAAGCCACTCTTCTATGTAAACTCATCAGGTTTCGCGAACCTTAGTGCCTCCATTCGATGTTCATTAAGCACACGCCACGCGCCTCCGGGGTCCCAGCTGAGCTTGACATCCCTCGAGTGAGCACTGAGACTGGGGCCAGGGCCTTTCAGATTCAGGGCGCTCGCCTCTGGAATTCCTTACCCTCTGCCCTGCGCTATTTTCCATTATTTCCCTTCTTTAAAAGAGCGATGCGGGAGTACCTGCTCGAGCATGACTGTTAGCGCTATATTCTGGGTTTAGGGGAGTCCGCATTGCTTGCATACCATTTTTAACCGTGTAAACTGAGTAAACTTTTTAACTTTTAAATATAGACGAGGCCACTCGGCCAATATTTACGTATCTTTATGATTGTAATTTGTAACTACGTATGTACCTTTATAACTACACGTCTTTGACCGAAGTCTTTGTGATATTATTAACGTAAAGCGATTATTTATATTGTATTATTTCAAATTGTATTTTTAACTATAAATTTTAATATTGTAATGTAAGATTTTGATGAAAAAACGAATAAAGGGACTATCTATCTATTTATCTCTCTCTGACGCATCCACTTCCCGGATTCGGGAAATCTGGTGCTTCCTCAGCCTATCAGTCTCATGATTGCTGTATTTCGTCTCTGCTCTCTCCTCCTGATGTGAGTGGCGCCGGCGCTAAGTCCACCGGGTTTTCCACTTGTCGCTGGCTGGTCCGCCTCCGCGGGTGCTCCAAACGTGTAGCTGTACTGCTGTTGAAGGTGTGTGATCGAATCAGCTGCTGGTCGTTCGCACGTGTCTGTGTCGCTCTCCTTGCTCCCTCTGCGTTCACCCGGTCAGCTTCGTTTCTGCTGTCACTTCCCCCCTCATCCGTTTCCTCTGATTCGCTCAACTTTTGAATTCTCTCCTGATACCACTGTCGTGGCTCCAGTGGCGCCGGCGGCTCTACGGGCCTTCGATCAGGCGACATACTGCGGTGATGCTCCTCGCTTCTGGAACAATTGCCTACTGGCTGGAGTCCGGTGACTGCCTATCGCTGCCCGGAACACCCGCCCCGGCAGTTGGATAGGCCCACAACGCTCCTCGAGCCATAGCTGATCGTAATCCCGATGCAAACAACACCTGGCTGGACCGGCACACCTTCATGACACAGGTGCTTCCTGGATCCGCGCCTACCGCTTACTTCGACGTAACGAACTGGATGGCGCTTGATCGCTGGATGCCCATCCAACCCTGTCGTCGGCACTCACGGCTGTATTTCAGACGAAGTTACTGGGGCTAACTCCTCTTCTCGAAGTCCAGCGGCGCTATTGGTGGCCGATGCCGAATCCCGTCGTTCTTGCAAGGACTGCAGCCGTGCAAGGGTCGGTGGGGGCATTGCCACCCCTCTCTTCAGCTTCCGAACCGCCGGTTTCGTTCGTTTCTTTCGGTCATCGACCGTTTGATTCGACGACAAACCTCCAAGTCCTTCCTCATCGTTTACTACCTTCTTGGGTTTTCGTCCTTGCTTTTTCGGCGGCACAGGCTCCACTGGCGGCTGTCTACTCAAGATCTCCATCGGCAGTCCAGCGGTAGTCGCTGGCAACGCCTCTCCCCGCTCGTCCTCTTCTGGTTTACAAGGCACAGGCTTAGTTGCGTCCACGCGGCGAATACGTGTTCTGATCAGTCAGCACTTAAGCGTTGGCAGATCCCCTTCGCAATTCAGTCCCTGTTCGTCCAGATTATTCATAATCGCCTTTGGATGCAGCTGCATAATCGCCTGGCTCAATAGCTGCGCCTGCCTATCCGATTTGAGGATGGCGCTCAGGATTTTGTTGCTCTGGGCGTCTATTGTCGCGAAAATTGGCGAATTCCAATTCGCGGCGACGAAGAAAACGCGAGAGAACAAAAACGATGTTGACCTCACGTGGAATTCCGACTTCCTGAACCCCGAGGTTAGTCCGGAATCGTCAAGCGGACAAATGAAGCGCAAAGGTCACAACTGGCGAGAAGGGGAACAGACACGGAAACCAGGGCAAATTAGGGGGGGAATCTGGCGACAGCACTGTACCAGCAATAATGTTGAGCGTGGCAAAAACAAATTAATAATTGATCATATAGTATAAATTATTCTGGTGATTACCGTTTATTCATTTCATATATCTTCCTGAAAAGGGCAAAACGGCAAAAAGGCGAATATTCGCTCCTCTTCCAGTTCAATAAAAGAAAATCTTCAGTCAATCTTCCTCTTCTCCACAAATGTCTTGCTTGTGGAAAAAATCCTGATGGAGAAAGTTCCTCTTTATTTCTCAAATATCTTCCTGAAATACGACGACGAAAAAAAAAACCCAACCGTTTGAAAAATAAATAAATAAATTTCAATAAATAAATCTCGGGCACACGATCATCTGCGGGTACAGGGTCACAGGGCAAGGGGACTGGCGCTTCAAGCAGACGGCACAAACGGCACTCGTGTACTCCTAGCGCTCTTAAAAAAAATCTCACACCACACAAAACTCATAAAACTCAAAGGCAAAAAAGAATTTCGGGGCGGAGCACAACCGTGGGATGGGGCAGTCACAACAATGTCCAATAAATAAAAATGATTATGGCAGTTGATGATGCTCTGGGGCGAGTCGCAATATTCGCCAGCGTGGTGTTCTGCTCGCTCTTGCATTTATTTTCAACGGTTAGTGCGTCGATCGCCCGCTCCGCGCTCTCTCTCTCTCACTCCACACGCCAAAAAAATTAAGACTTCTTTATCTTCATCTGATCGTACCTCCTAGCATACTACGCAACTCAAACATTCACGCCAGTACTCAAAAATCTGAATCTTCTTGTCGTCCTCGGCTCGTTCCTCCTAGCACGCTAACTTCCGTTCACACTCACACCAACAACCATTCCAAAAAAACGACGCTTCGCCTCAACATGGCCCCACGTTGCGCGCCATTTTTAACGCGGAAAATGGTACCAGTCGATATTTAGGAAAATGAGCGAATCGATACAACGCGCAGTTTTTTCCTAGTAATTTATGCGGTACAAAATTCCGGATGACTATGGCGTAACGAAATAACGCTACGAATTTACGTAAAAACAACCACGATTTAGACTGCTACCACTCCTAGAGATGCGCTACTAGAATTAGAGCTACTGGATCCGCGAGAATTTAGTTTACGGGCACCAGACAATGATGTCATTCGCGGACCTGGTGTCGTCGCTCTCTCTCTCTTTCTTGTCGGCTGCTTTGGTAAAGACCCTCTCCAGAGGGGATTCCGCTGAGAACAAGTGTCCCGGGCTAGGCACTCCCTGCATCTAGGTAGCTGAAATTCGCGAAACTCTACATGCGCATGGCACGGCACAACTATTCGGTTACAACAACACACATAAAAAGAAGGCACAACAATTACTGAATGTAAAACACGGCAAATATACTAAAATCGGCAAGAGAATTTATTGATGTAACTCCCCTTTCTCTGCGCCTCAGGCGCTCCGCAAATACAAAAAAAAAGGAAACGACGGCCGACGCAGCATAGTATGCTGCTCGCAGCTCTCTACCTCTTGCTTCCATATGCCAAGCTCAATACGTTGATCCACGCCAGTTCTCAGTCGCCCAATTAATTATCTCGTTTGCAAATCATTAGCTCCGCTCTACTAACCCGTCGATAACCCGTTTCGTTGCCAACATGGCCGCCGCCGCTCTATCGCCGATCTCGAAATTCACGCGCGCCAAGAATATGCTCGCCGCCACTATCGAACAACTCACTCCTCACGGCAAAATTGCATTAATCTCACCCCCATTATGACTCGCGACCCACATTATTCCTCGGCGCGCCCGTTCCGACGCACTCACTACGACACTTCACGAACACCTCGCATCACCACCTACCTTGTGGCGAGAATGGAAGAGTTTTGGTAGCCGGCAGACTGGCTCCAATCACGCTCATCTCTCGTCCTCTCGACCGCCCACGAATTTCCTCCTCGCGTTACTCTCGCTCGTCCTCTCCTTGGCGACCCTCAGCACGCGGCGCAATTCCTCGAACTTCCTTCTCGACTTTTACCAACGTGGCAATACTGGTGGCAAATGGCGGAGTAATAGTCGCTCGCGAAACACGTGTGTCTACTAACAGGGCCAGGCAACGAGTGAAGCCTTCTTCTTTCTCCGTCGGCTTCCGCCTTCTTCTCCAAAGTCGAAAAATGGCTCTTTCTCCGTCGCTCCCATCTCATCCGCATCTTCTGTCTCCTTCTGGTCGCGATAGTTGCGTCGATTCATTTCAAGTCGGCGCTAATTGGTCACCGACCTAAGTTCCGTCGCCGACACTAACTTCCTCCTACAGTGCGTGCATTTCAAACTCGGTAATTATCGTGCCCCAGACTGTATACGGAAAGTTCCTAGGACTCTAGCGCTAGGGGATTTCACGTGCACGGGTTTGGCACACGGCGCCGTAATGTGCTAGTCAGATATCGTCACGCGTATTACTCGGCGATTGTCGCGTGCGACTCTCTCTCTCTCTCTCTATACTCTTCGTGCGCCGTCTCTCTTACTCTCGTGCACCGCGCAACCTCTTCACCGCGTGTTTCGGCTGGGCGCTCCCGTCGCTGCTTGTGCCCTGGCGCATACATCTAGTGGTGTGTCTTCCCTTGCTTGGGCCTGGCATAGGGGTCGCGTCGCATCCGCATGCATACATCGTGGCAGAGGGCGTGTATGTGTGATAGTGTCGTCTGCTACGCGCGGTATAGCAGTCACTTCTTCCTCGTCGTCGTCCTTGCGCGTCTTCTTCTTCGTCGTCGATGCACTTCGTCGTCGTCGTCAGCGTCTATGCGAACGTGCATCGGCGGGTGATTATTTGCACGGGTGCCGCTCGCTGGCCTCATCGTCGTCGTCGTTTCGTTGGTGGAGATTGCAAGCCGGCCCAGTGTCTGCCTGTTTGGTCGCTGTCGCCTCCAGGATCGCGTCGGGCTGTACGTCGGTCCAGGCACTCTCCTCAAACAAACGCGAATCCCCCCCCCCCCCGTTAATAATTTTATAACAATTTAACCCCTCGTGGTGGTGGTGGCAAGCATCGTCGTCGCGGACTCGTTGCCCTGGCAGTGCGTGTATAACCTAAAACGGCGTCGGAGGAAAATAATGGAGTCTCGGGTGCTAATTGTTTTTAAACATTTATTTGATTTCTTGTGAGGCCAAAATCAGCCTCACAATATATAAGAATAGCGACACTAGTACACTTTATTTTTCTTTCAAAGTTGAGTGTAATTTTTCTATTGGCGCATTAGAGGTGTGTCTATTGATTGTAGTTTAATGATATTCCATTTTATGTATTTGACAAAATTCTTTAAATACATTTAAATAAAATTCACTTCCATTATCTGAAGTAATTTCGTCTGAAAACCTATGGTGTGAAGCAAAGTGTCGTAATTTATTTATTATAACAAAATAAATTTAAATCACGATGTTGAGGGTCAAGGTCCGAAAATCAGTACTACTTCATATATATGGGACGTTTCACGTCACTTGTACCCCCCCCCCCTGCCCAAAAATTGAGAGGACGTACGTACACCTACGACCACTCAAAATTTTCGTTGAAATATAGGCTTTCGAATGCAAAGTGGCATATGTCATGACTTCAAGATGGCGGACCAATATGGCGGCCATAACGATAGAAAGTGCCTTAGGCATGTGTGTAAAAATTCAGAATTGCGATAAACAATTCTGAAAAAAATCATGCAGTAGCTTTTCTGGCTACTGGTTCCAATTCCAAGATCAAACTTTCAAAATTCAAGATGGCGGATCCAATATGGCTCAGAAATAATTTCAACAATAAAAAAAAAGTGAATTCGTGAAGTCATATGTAATTCGCCTTAAAACGTGGCCGTCGCGGGACAGCTAACTTCACGTTAACAGCTCTCATGCTCTTCACTTGTTTCCTTCGCCATTCATTTGTTCCAACATTCAGTTGTTTTTGCTTTATTAGCTACTAATGAAAGCACATACGCGTGGCACGCTAGCATGCAGTTCAGTTGCATTCACTTGGCTGCATTAGAGTCGTTTCCACGATTACTCTTGCGGGAAATATTTCTCGTATTTAAATCAGTCGTTTTCACAACTACCCGTCAGAAAAGCGATTTTCGACATTGGAGTCGTTTTCACGACTACTCTTGCGGAAAATAGTTTTCGTATTTAAATCAATCGTTTTCACGACTACCCGTGAGAAAAGCGATTTTCGATAGTGGAGTCGTTTTCACGACTACCTTTGCTGGAAATACTCATCGTATATTTAAATCAGTTATTTTCACGTCTATTATTTGGAGAAAACGGTGACTATCACTGAATATCATGGAATCTGAAGGAGCCGGGATTCATGGGGATAGATGTATTAATCCATTCAATATCTCTGCTCATAAGGGTAAGGATCTCCGACCAGTTTCGATAAATTTGCAAAAATTCCTTCCAGTATATAAACCTGGCATGAAAATATGCTGTAGTTGCAGGAAACGCAACTTAGAGGCAATTGATGTGAGTTTGCAACCTGAAGCATTAAACTCCAGTACTGATTCTCAATCAGAACAATCATATGCAAATGATGGAAATGATGCCCCAGCGCCTAGCAAGAAGTTTTCTTCATCTAGAGAAAGAGAACTCGAGCAAATGTTAGACAGACTAAAGTAGAAGTTTTCTAGTTTACCATTGAATGATCCATTACGGATCACGATCCTCACGATAGTACCTGATAGGTGGAGTATTGCACAGACTTGTAGAGAGTTCAATACCTCGAAATACTTTGTCAAGAAAAACTCAAAGAATCAGAAGGAGTTATGTCGACACCTATTGCTAGAGCTGGCAAGACATTATCACAAGACGTTGTTGAATTAGTTCGCAATTTTTATGAAAGTAATGAGAACAGTAGGATTATGCCGAGCAAGAAGGACGTTATTACTGTGGGACTTGGTAAAGAAAAAGAAAAAAAACCGAAGCGCTTGATGCTATGTGACATAAAATATCTGCATGTTCGATTCAAAGAGCTCAACCCACAGATATCAATCGGCTTGACGAAATTTGCAGAGCTTCGACCACAATGGTGCATTTTGGCTGGAGCTAGTGGCACACACAGCGTTTGTGTTTGCACCATACACCAGAACTGCAAGATAATGTTTCATGCGAGCAACTTGGCAAGGTTTACTAGAAACTGTGACGATTCCATTCAAGAGTACCAAAATTGTTTTAGATTCTTTTTGTGTGATAATTCATCACCAGCATGTTATCTTCGTGAATGACAACTGTGTCGAGAAAAAGACCTTCTCAGTGATTTTCTCAAGAAGATTTATGAGAAGTGTATATTAAAAGTAATTTTCAGTATTTGGGAATCGACAGATAGGTGTACTCTGAAAAGGAAATGTCTCTCATCTGAAGACTTTGCTGACGAGTTTTGCACTCGTTTAAATACGTTGCTCACTCACGATTTTATTTCAAAAACGCAGTCAGAATTTATTACAAATTTGAAAAACAAGTTGTCACCAAGTTCAGTGATAATTCACACTGATTTTTCAGAAAATTTTGCTTTTGTGGCACAAGATGCAGCTCAAGCATTTCATTATAATAATAGTCAATGCACGGTACATCCAGTAGTATGTTACTGCAAGAATCACAGAGGAGAGACTTGCCACAAAAGCTTTGTACTCTTATCTGATTGCACGACACATGACACTGCCGCAATCTATGTCATGCAAAAGCTAGTCATTCCTGATATTAAGAAACTATACCCAAATTTGAAAAAAATTATATATGTAAGTGATGGTGCGAAACAGCATTACAAGAACAAGTATCAAATGTGCAATCTAATGCATCATGAAGAAGATTTTGGTGTTAAAGCTGATTGGCATTTCCATGCAACCGCGCATGGCAAAGAAGCTTGTGATGGCGTAGGAGCTATCCTGAAACGCAAAGCGACACGTGCAAGTCTGCAAGCACAACCAAACGATGCAATATTAACTCCAGAATCGCTGTACGAGTGGGCAAATAGGAAATTCAAGAACTTTCATGTAATCTACTACGATGAAAAAGAGCATGGAAAGACTAAGAGGTTTCTTAAGAAAAGATTCTCTGAATCACCTAAAGTGGATAAAATCTCTATTGGACATGCCTTCATAGTACTACCTGGAAAATTATTACAGACTTTGCAATATTCTGGTAGTAAAAAACATACCAACAAGGTGCAATATTAATTATTAAAAGTGCGAATGAATTTGAAGAAAGTCCTGTCTAACAATTTTGTAGTCTTAGCAAAGTCAAGATAGATCAGTGGAGTTATATCAATCCACGATTTCCCACCACACACGAAAGTCTGGGTATGGTTTTAATAAGGTTCCGTCAAGTTCGGGCCTCCTAGATGTTTTTCTATAGCTGATAATTACTGTATTTTAGAGGAGCAACTACAATTTTTCATGCTGTCAGCATGTAATTTCAGGCAGAAGCTTCTCTGACCACTCTGTTCTCTAAACACGCTTTGCCTGGTATAAATTCATGAATTTACAGATTTGGAAACTTTTTACTCTGAAACGACTCGACAGATAAAAAAATCATCAAAAATAGTTCGTAT